>JANHGD010010071.1:1316-13240 GCA_027560375.1 Imantodes cenchoa
ATGAATGTGATCTACAGTGGCCTATGGAATGTATGTATTGGTATGAATGATATCTAAACTGAGGGTTTATAGTTTTTTTAAATTGACAACTGTTTTTATCTTATTTTGTATACTGCTTTCTATTGTTACTATTTTTTTCTCATGTTGTAAACCGCCCAGAGTCCCTGTTGAGTTGGGCGGCATATAAGCACTAGCAAATAAATAAATAAATAAATAAATAACTCCCAGAATTCTCCAGCCACCATAGCATAGCTGGCTGGAGAATTCTGGGAGTTGAAGTCCACAAGTCTTAAAGTTGCCAAGTTTGAGGACCCCTGCCTTAGGCAGAATCTCTGCCCCTGTTTGCTAAGACCAGTCTGACATACCATTAAATCTCCTGAATTTAGTGTAAATCATTTTAATTTGGTAATTTAAAGATCTAATAAAATGAGAGGAAAAAAGTTTTGTGTGTGACCTATAGATTTAGTGAACTCCAGTATAATGGTTCACACCACCCACGTGTCTTTTCCCTTTACTGGAAACTACAAGGAAAACAAAATGAATGGAATGTCATAATAAATAACAGAGGGATTTCTCAGCCACTTGTACAATTCATTGAGCCATAAAAACATCATTTTCAAATGTATTGGGAACAATGCTTGACATTTCATTTTGTTGCACCAAAGGGTCACATGGAGAATTTAGTTCTGACTTGGTTTATGAGTAGTATTATGAGAAGTTGTGTATTACCAATTAATACTGGAAAAGCTTTTTTTTAAAGGCCAAGCTCTTTTTTTATCTGAATAAGAGCTTTGATAGCTCTTTGAGAAGGGGCTCACAAAGGATGAATTCAAGTTCATAAGTTGAAAGTAATGGGCTTTCATTATTTGTTCTGTCATGAGATTTAGTAAGCAACTCCCTTTTGTAGTTCTACTGTAAAGGTTGGCTTCAGTCTGGCTGCTTTTCCCATCTCTCCATATCTTCTAAATGTTCTCTTATGGACAGTGACAGCCACAAACCTCAGCAGTTTGTCTTTGGCCAAAGCTATCAGTTTATTGAACACCAAGTTTGTACATTCTCTTTTTCTATTTCTCTTTTGTGTCTTTCATGGAATTATTAGTACAGTCTAATGCTTCCATCTAGTGGCAAAAATTGAAGCCTACAGCTAGCCATTAAATGAATTTCTCTTGCCCTCCCTCTTTTTGGTAGTATATTCCCCAACCTTGAAGCAAGCTTATTTGCTATTAATTAGTTTTGCAGATGATGACTTTTTACTCGTGTTCTTTACATTATTACAGCAGCTTCTGTTAAACATTCAGGGCATCTTTATCAAGCCACAAGAGAGAGGACTGGTAAAACAATACATGCATCTGTACAATCTTGTATATGGTTCGCCCCTGTCTTTATTACATAATAATAAAAAGAAGCAAAAGGCAGATGTTGGGAGTCCAGTGTGTGACAAAGAGAGATGTTCAAGAACGTGAGCCAAAACACTGACATTATGCATTGCTACATGATAACATATAATCTCTTAATATTTTCCTTTATTCAATTATTTATTCCCTTAATAAAAATGTAGAAGAAAAATTTATACTGTACTTGCGAGGCTATTGAAATGAGAAAAACGGTGCACTCAAATCAGGCAACAGAGCAAGCTGGATATTCTTGTAGATTGCTTCTTACTTTCCAATGAATGAATGAATGGAACAAATATATATATATATCTCCTGTGTCTGCAGAATGCTTCCTGGTGAAGCATTTACATGCTTTATTGTATCTAGTTATAGTAATGATACTTCACAGTTGCAAGACAATATGCTGCTAATTTGCCTTTTCTTAAATATAAGAAATAAATATAAAAATTAAATTAGTGATATACATTTATTTTTGGTATTCAGCAGCTCCAAGACAAAGTGAATGAAATGGATTTTGAACTGAAATCTGTCCAGCATGCATCCAAGAAACAGGATCACATAATCCAGAAATTGAAAGAGACGTTAAAGAGCAAAGAAAATGAGGTTTGTAATTCTTTGAAGAATGAATACTGATATGGATCTAATGACTGAAATGCAATTAGAATAGAATGGAGCTGGAAGGGACCTTGAAGGTCTTCTAGTCCAACTGCTTGCCTCAAGCAGGAGACCCTATATCATTTCAGACAGTTGGCTGGCCAGTGTTTTCTTAAAAACCACCAGTGATGAAGCACCTGCAGGCAAGCTGTTCCACTGGTTAATTGTCCTCACTGTTAGAAAGTTTCTTCTTAATTCCAGGTTGCTTCTATCCTTGATAAGCTTCCATCCTTTGTCTCTTGTCTTGCCTTCTGGTGTTTTGGAAAATAAGTTGACGCCCTTTTCTTTGTTGTAACCTGTCAAATGCTGGAATACTGCTTATCATGCCCCCCAGTCCTTTTTTTCTTTAGACTAGCCAAACTCAAATCCTGCAACCATTCTTCATATGTTTTAGTCTTCAGGCCTTTAATCATCTTAGTTGCTCTTGCACTTTTTCCAAAGTCTCAACATCTTTTTTGTAATATGATGACCAAAATTAGATGCAGTATTCCAGGTGTGGTCTTACTAAGATTTTATAAAGTGGTACTATTACTTCAAATGATTTTGATAATGTGCCTCTGCTTATGCAATTAAGGATTGTATTAGCTTTTTTGGTTGCTGCTGCACACTTCTGGCTCATGTTTAAATGATTGTCCACTAGGATTCCAAGGTCCCTCTCACAGTTTCTGTTTTTGAGCCAGGTTTTGCCTAATTATACTTGTACCTTTGTATCTTGTACCTATGTTTTTTCCTGTCTAAGTGTAAAATCTTGCTTTTCTCCACATCAAATTTCATTTTGTTAGATAGGGCCCATTGTTCAAGTCTGTCAAGGTCTTTTTGGATCTTGAGCCTATCAGTTAGACTGTTGGCTATTCTTGCCAACTTTGTGTCATCTGTAAATTTGAGGAGTTTTCATCAAAGTCATTTATGAAGATATTGAAGAGTACTGGACCTAAGACGGAACCTTGTGGTATCCTACTTCTTACTTCCCTCCATGTAGATGTAGTACTCACCCGATTCCTGAGAGGTCAGTAAGGAGCGTGCATAAGCGCACCACCGTGCGTACCATCCCTGTCCTAATGTTCACTCTTATCATTACACATCTTATGTATATAAACAATGTTATATCTATGTATATTCAAATACGTACTTGACAAATAAACAAATAAATAAAAAATAAAACTTCTGCAACTATTTGTCCATAGTAGGAATTGACGTGTCCTTCCATTTTTGTGCATATAATAGTCTTGCTGCTCTCAACATATATAATAATGAAGTTCCAAATTTTTCTCCAGTTCTTTTTTCATTAGGAAAAAATGAAAAAAGAAAGGAAAAGTTTTGATTTCATTTTTATCTCCATTTTCAAAATTTTCTGTATTAAAATATTAATCATACTCCAAATTTTGTTTTTCTTTATCACATGTACATTATAGATAATAAAAGGTCCCTTCTTTACGTTTACCTTGAGCTGTTTGGGTTTTTCTCCTGTTTCTTGTTTACTTTCTGATTTCAAATTCCTGGGTCATGTTTCCTGTAGTGTGAAGAACTAAATCATGTAATTAATAACCAGAATGAGAAAATAGTTAAACTGCAAGACATGCTACATAAGAAACAGCTTGGACAATTACAGGTATGGCTTTTATTTGAATTTTCTTTACAAATGAATGTTTTTGTTTAGATCTCTCAAAAAATTGGCATTTATATTAATTTTTTTGAGTTTTACAAGATGATTAATCCTAATAATGAATGCTAAAGATATAATGTATACTAAAAATGTTTCCCATTAAATTTAAAATATGCCAGCTAAAACATTTCTAGTATTAACACTAATGATACAGTAGTATATTATAAGATGCAAAGATCATACTTTTCCCCAGGAAGAAGTTTAAATAATTGAGTACTTTGGAGTAATTCTTTACCTACTTATAGCTAATAATTAAGATGAGCAGGTAGAACAATACTATAGTGATCTGCTGTCTACAATTGAAAGTCTACAACAGAAAGAAATTGATAGATTTCTAGTTTAAGAATACTTCAGGATTTCAGAATTTTTTTAAAAAAAATTTAATTAAAAAGTATTTTATTTATAAAACGAATAGAAAATAGACAAACAAACATACATATAACATAGAAACAAATACATGATGGATCTTCTAGTATACACATTTAGATGCCCTTAGTTCTTTCTTTAGTATTCACTTTAAAATACAAAAAACAAGATTATGTATGTATGTATGTATATGTATTTACATCTCTCCCGGGTTGTATATGTATTTACATCTCTCTCGGGTTCCCTTAATTTACAATCTTGGTGGTCCTTTCCCCCCACCAATAATATAATTTATTCCAGGTTTCGAAGTATTCAATTTCATTTTTTTCTTTTCATTCTAACGTCTATTAATCTCCGTGCATGATAGCAGTTTATGTAGAAGTTCTTCCGCTGTGGTTGTATTTTTGTTCTTCCATTTTTGAGCAAAAGTTAGCTTTGCGGCGGTCAAAATATGTAGCATTAAATATGTTGTGCTTTTATCGTATTTGTCTATTGTTATCCATAATAAAAAGAGCTCTGGTTTTAGTTCTATGTTTATTTTCAATATTTCTTCCAGCCATTGCTTTATTGTTGCCCAGAATTCCCTTGTCTTTTGGCACTCCCACCACTTATGATAGTATGTACTGAGTGACAGCTTGCACTTCCAACAGATTGGCCATAGATATAAGCCCATTTTGGCTAGCCTCATTGGTGGGAAGTGCCACCTATGAAACATTTTATAAAGATTTTCTTTATATGAAGTAGCTAAGGTCAATTTCCAGTTTCTATGCCATAAAAGAGGATGGAAGGTTTTATAGTGCTTGCAGTCATTTAGTCATTAGCACGATTTCTGAGAGTCATTGAGACAACTTGGAGATTTATTTGTGCCATCAAAGTCACCTGAATAGTGCAAATGGGTGTGGAACCACTTTGTAACCGCTGAAAGGACTGTGTGATAACTGGAGATAGGTGGTGTCGTCGTATCCTTCCTCCTCTGTTGAGAGAGGGCTGTTCAATCTTAATGTAGATGGTCTCTTTGACCCCTGTTTCAAGTCAGCAGTTTTCTCTGTCCAGAATGTGGACTTTTCTGTCTTCAAAAGAATGACATTTGTCTTTCAAATGCAGATGGATTGCTTGAACCTTTGGGACAACCATGAATGAGGGAGAATCTCCCTAGAGCTTTTTTAATGGATGTCCAACACTTTTCATAAGATGCGGGTGATAAGATATTGATAACCTATTATGCTCTTATGCTATCCTAACCCTTTAAATCAGGGCTGTCAAACTCACAGCCCGCCGGCTGGATGTGTCACGCGCTGGCCACGCCCATGCCTGGTTTAGCGAAGGGGAAAAAAGTCATGATACATCACGTGATGCCACCATGATGATGCGGGTTTGACACCTCTGCTTTAGATATTGTGTATAAAAAAGATAGGAAAGATTAGGTGAAAGTCCGTCTATCCCAGTAATCATAGTAGTCTACATTTGGATGTAGACCTATTGCTGGCAATACTTAAGTCAACCTCAAAACAAATATATGTCTGCAATTCTCTGAATCCAGACCCTTTTCACTTCCTTTGAGGTCAAGGGATAAAGCCCATAAAAGAGGCTAACATGGAGCTTGTCTAAATTTCACCAAAGAAGCTAATGACTGAGTTTAAAAGCGGATAACAACCGCCCCCCCCCCATGAATTTGCAGGACTTGTGACATGATAGCTCAGATCCACATGAATGAAACTCTTTTGCTTCCAATATCCCTGTGAACTATCTAAGAACAAGGGTCCTTTCTATGTTGTGTGAGACATATCAGGAAGAATTGTAGCTAAACAAGCTCAATTTGTGTCATGACTCTTTTTCAGAATATTGGATGCCCAGATACTTTGGCCAAGGAAATTATATCAAATCTGGATTTAGTCAGTAATCTAGCTTTTTAGGAGTTGTCATATGTTTTATCATTGGGATGCATTTAAATGCAGCCATCAGTTCTATCAGATTTGCACGAAATTCTGTGCAAAAATCAAGTTGCCTATGGCTAGAGCCCTTGTAATTTTGTGAGAGTCTAGGAGAGTCTCTGGGTTGCAATTGGGGTTTAGTCTGTCCAATTGTGATTTTAACTTTCACCCCATTAACAGTTCAGTGGGGCTTCTATTGGTGGCGGTGCATGGTGTTATGTGTTGGGCCAGGAGGAATTGGTCAATTCGTTCTTGCCAATCTCCTGGTCCCATTTGCGTTAAGGTTTCTTTTGTCCGTCTTATCATGTGTTCTACTTGACCGTTGCTCGCTGGACTGAAGGGCGAGACAAGGACATGCCGTATTCCCAGTTCTGCCAGGAAGGATTTCATTTGTTTTGCAGTCATCTGAGGGCCATTATCTGACACTAAGAAGTCAGATAATCCGTGGGTTGCGAATAGTCTTTGCAGGGTTCTGATGGTGGCCTCTGTTGTGGAATAAGTCATGTGGGTTACTTCCAGCCATTTCGAATATGCATCCACCATGATGAGGAAGTTTTGTCCGTTCATGGGTCCCACAAAATCTATGTGTATTCTGGACCATGGACTCTTCGGTGCTTCCCATTGCAATGGTATGTTTCTGGGGGGTGCTGGTCTGGATTCTTGGCATGGGAGGCAAGTAGCCACCCATTCCATAATGTCCTGGTCCAATTTTGGCCACCAGAGGTAGCTTCTTGCCAGTGCCTTCATTCTGACAATTCCTGGGTGGCCTATATGCAGGGTCTTTAGTACGCATTTTCTTAGACTTAAGGGAATAACAACTCTCTCCCCCCACAACAAACATCCTTTTAATACCGACAGTTCCATTTGCTTGGTTTTGAATGTTTTGAATTCTTCCCCTTCTTCCTCCTGTGGCCATCCCCTCAACACCCAGTTCTAAACTTTATTGAGCACCTTGTCTTTGCTGGTATGGTCAGCTATCTCTCTTGATGTGACTGAACTGGGGTGCTCTCTATCGATGAGCAGGATTTCTGCCATAGGTATGGTGTCCTCCACAAGCTCTGGTGCTGGGCAACACCTTAGAGCATCTGCATTTCCAATGCTCTTCCCTGGTCGGTGTGTGAGTTTGTATGAGTATCCCAGGAGGAAGATTGACCATCGGGTTAGGCGGGCAACTTGTATTGAGGTGTCTGCTTATTGTCTGCCAGCAATCCCAATAATGGTTTATGATCTATGATCAGTTCAAATTTTCTGCCATACTGATACTCATGGAAAGCGCTTCCTTATCAAGTTGGCTGTAGGGACAAAGTTTTGGAGTAGAATGCAATGGGGGCTTCAGTGTCATTGGGTAGTCTGTGACTGAGTACCACCCCCACTCCAAAAGGGGAAGCATCGCAAGTCAGCAATAGAGGGAGTGTCTCACTATACTGCGTTAGCACGCTGTTTGAGGACAATAGTCCCTTTACAGCTGCAAATGCGTTTTCTTCTCTTTGTTCCCAAATCCACATGGCCGAGAGTCTTCGGCGTGTCTCTGCAACTGTTGCTTTCTGTTGTAAGAAAATAGCATAAAAGTTTAGCAATCCCAGGAATGCCTGCAATTCTGTTTTATTTTTTTGTGTTGCTGCTTCCTTTATTGCTTTAATTTTCTCTTCTGTGGGGTGGATGACGGATCCATCAATTAGGAATCTTAAGAATTCCACACTGGTGACCCCTATCTTACATTTATCCTTTTTTACTTTAAGCCCCTTGTCCTTGAGTCTCTGCAATACTTCCCTTAAACAGTCTAATAGTTGTTCCTCTTAGTTCCCTGGAATGAGTACATCTCTGAAGTAGAGAACTACTCCTCGGATATTGTGTAGCAATCGTTCCATTAAGCTCTGGAACAATTCTAAAGCCATGCAGATGCCAAATTGTAGCCTATTGCATTTGAAAGCCCCTCTCTGTGTTACTATGGTCTGGGCTTCTGCTATGGCTTTGTCTACAAGCAATTGTTGGTAAGCCTGTGCTAGGTCCAATTTAGCAAATATTTTTCCATTTCACAGTGAATGTAGCAAGTGCTGCACCACTGGTACAGGGTAGGCATTGGACTGTAATGATTTATTAATTGTTCCTTTATAATCAGAACATACCCTGATGGAGCCATCTGGTTTCATAGGGGTCACTATAGGTGTTTCCCAGGCAGCATGGTCGACTGGTTCTAAAACCCCTTGGGCTATTAGTTTGTCGAGTTGCTTGTCTACTTTAGGTTGGAGCACAAATGGGACTGCGGGGTTTAAGCCTAATTGGAGTGACATTGGGGTCTAGGTTAAATGACATTGGTTTTCCCGTATATTTACCTAAACTCCCATCAAAGATGGTCTGGAAGATGTCCAGGAGTTTGTTCAGACTGTCCTCCATGTGGTTTATGCCATTGAGGCTGATCCCTAGGGGCTTGAGCCGGTCCATGCCTAGCAGGGTTGGTTGGTGACCCTTGACGACTGTAAGCTACAGTTCTCTTTGAAACTCTTTGAGCTGTACTGGAACTTCTGCTCTTCCCAAGATCTGAATTTGGTTCCCATGGAAATGAGTAAGCCGTATATGCTGCGATGCGTGTTGCTGTCTTTTGAACGCAAGCATGAGTTGTTTTAGGGTGTCCAGGCCATGATGGTGAAGGAGAACCAGTGTCTATTTCCATGTCACAATATCTGCACAGTTATGAAGAATTTTTCTGGTGATTTCTTGTGAGCTGGTGATTGCTGGTGTGCCATCCTATTGATTTGGCCAGAGCAGATTTAAGTTGTGCTTCAAAATTGGTTGTGGATGTCACGAGGTGATTTTGCTCTGTTGTCTTCTTCCACTACCTTCGTTGCCAGTGTTAGATTTGCGCGGGAATCAGAATCAAGACGTAGAACAGTTCAGCACCTTTATTTAAGCAAGTAAGATCAGCAACACAGGACTGGCCGTGACGGCAGGGAAGCCATTTTTAAGGGTTTCCCTGCCTCTGGGCCGACCAGTGACAGGCGTTCAAATCTGCGACTGCTATCTTGGCCAATCAGTGGCAGCTATGCAAATTTACTACGTACGGCTGTACATAACAAGTTCTTATCCTTAGTAAGAAGTACGTTCATGCATAATTATGAGGAAAGCTTTAATTTCTATCGGAGGTGGGCAGAAGTAGTTTTGTCTCTCTCCTTTAAGGAAGGAAAAATCCAATAGGAAATCAAAGTTTATCTACTTTAGCCTCTCTTTCCCACATAAACAAAATCGATGGGTTCAAGGGCATTATAGCTCCCCAAGACAGAACATATCTGTATTGGAAAAAGTGTCTAGGCTCCATATGTTTGAGCTGGCAAGGAGAAGATTATAAGCTTTAATCATGTTCTTATCCTGGTTCTATAGCTGAGACAACTATAAATGTTTGAGAACTACCAACCCGTGCCAGATAGAGGTTATTTGTTTATTCACTAGGAAAGGCAAGCCTTAATCAATTAAATTACCCAATTAAAATGTTATAAGATGAACATAATGGAGAAATGTTATTCAGTGAGAACCAGATGGTTTTTAAAGCTGTTTTATTAGAATTATCCCCATAAATTTACCTGCCACTTGCTGCCAGTGAGAATTCCAGGGTAAGGGTGAAAAGAACATCTTTCCTTTTGCTACTTTACTTCAATTCAGTTCAAATCTTTATTGTCAGAGTACAACATGTGTACAATGAGATTGACTGAGCCTCCCTTCGTGCATCCCTCACCACACAATACAACTCACAGGGAAAGACAGAAAATTCCTGACGCAGTGAATCCTACTAACAAACAAACACCCAGCCCTATTGCACCATGTGGACTTTATTGCACATTGCGCCGGTCCCGCAAGTCAATTGTACTACATTGTTATAAAGTTATTTTACATTCAGAAGTCTGGCAGCCCACTGGATAAAAACTGTTCTTCAGCCTGTTTGTGTGGCTGCTGTGCTTCTGTATCTCATTCCCGATGGAAGGAGAATAAAGAAGTGCTGACCAGGGTGTTTAAATTTAGGTTTAGGTTTATTGGGATTTATATGCCACCCCATCTGCTAGGACTCAGGGCGGCTAACAATACATATATAAAATACAATAGAAATACACAATTAAAAAACCCAATCCCAATAATATTAAAAGGAAAATAGATGCATACATTCGTCATTCATACAGGGGCCACGCACTCAGATAGAAAATTCATTGGCCCCAGGCCTGGCGCCAGAGCCAAGCTTTAACAGCTTTTCTGAAGGCCGGCAGGGTGGCAATAGTATAGTATACTATGCACAGTATACACAGGGATCAGTGGGAGAATACCTAGTTGAAAGGATTGAAAGTTACACTATGTTATACTGTAGTCTTAAAGCAAATTTTATAAAGCGATGTATCATTGATACATGTCACTGGAAAACCTTTCTAGAATGTATAACATCTCTTCAAACATATGCTGGAAATATAATCAACTAGAAGGGATATTTTATCATACTTGATGGATAGGTAACAAGCCAGAAAAATTTGTACTCAATAACATACATATAGAAGATTTTAAGTTTGCAATTGAAACCAGAGACTTTTCTTTTGGAATTAGTGGATAAGCAGCTGGAAAAAAAATTATGGAGTTTTTGTTTTTATATACGACTGCAGCAAGTCTGTTATATGCATAAAGGTAGAAAGATCTGACTTCGTCCACATGGAAGAATGGATAGGGAAAATATTGGAACTTGCAGAGATGGCCAAATTGATTACTTTAATTACAGATAGGACACTGTCTAAATTTAATGATGATTGGAAACTTATTGACTTAACCGTAAAAATGATGTTACAATATATGGTTTTGAGGATTAGAATAAAAGTAATAGATTGCAGAGAGAATGTAAACAATGCTGCAAGCAGAGTAAGAGGTTGTTTTATATTTATAACTGCTATAAAAAAATCGGAAGTCACTTCTCCTAATATAATTTTTCTCTTTTGATTTCTGCACCTTTAGTTGGCTTCTTTAATCTCCCCCCCCCATTCTAAGTAATTAGTTCTTGCTAGTTTTTATTTTGTATTTAGAAAATTAATAAACCATTTTAAAATGTGAGAAGGAATATTATTCCATTGAGATTGAAAAACAGTATTTCTCTGGAAACGTTGGCCTCTAAATACAAGGCCTCCATCTTGAAGGAGCCTCTGAATGTGTTCCTCTCCATCTAACCCTGATGGCTTCCAAACCCTCAGATAGGACCTCTAGCACATTACTTGCCTGGCCTAAGCTGAAATGTATAGCTGATATGTCAGCATACGGATGATTCCAAACCTATGCAAATGTATAGCCAACTCCAGTAGCTTATCAGCTGCTATTAAGAAGTGAAGAGAGCCCAGAATTACTTCACAAAATAGATGTCTCTGGGCAGATCTTTCTCCTCGCCGTCAGCTGGAACTACACCTCAGGAAGGAGAAGGACTGCAAAGCACTGCCACCCAGCTCCAATCCAGCAGGTGATCAGGTAAGTTCAATGAAATGAAACTATTAGGAGGGCTCCCAAAGGTGCTTTTTCAAGAGGCAACTGAACTTTGTTTTTCTTTGAAGACGTTCCTTCAGCTCTGAGCCGAAGAAGCTCCTTGGATGAGAAGCGAAACGTCTTCAAAAGGAAAACCAGAACGTCCAATTGTCTCTTGAAAAAGCAACTTCGAGCCAACCATGACCTGGAAGACTGAGAATCACCACAGACACTTTGGTATGCACTTTGGCATGAACACCCTTCGAATACAGAACTGAAGAAGCTTCTTGGATGAGAAGCAAAACATCTTCAAAGAAAAACAAGAAAGTTCATTTGCCGCTTGAAAAAAGCACCTTGGGAGAACCATGCCCTGGATGACTGAGAATCTCCATAGATACAGGGGTAGGCAAAGTTGGTTTTTCTATGACATGTGGACTTCAACTC
>JANHGD010010071.1:137744-147870 GCA_027560375.1 Imantodes cenchoa
AAATGAGGACCCAGATTGTTGGGGGCAATATGCTGATTCTGTAAACCGCTTAGACAGGGCTGTAAAGCACTATGAAGCGGTATATAAGTCTAAGTGCTATTGCTAAATAAGAAAGGGATGCTCTTGGCAGAAGGCTTGCGGCTTTAGAAAGTAAGTCCTTGTCAAATAGGCAGAGATATCCACAAGCAATAAGATCTCTTTTTAGCATGAGTATAACTGACCTTTCCTTCCAACAGAAAAGTTTGTCCTTGCCAAGCGAAAGCTTCTTGTTTCAGCAGCAGCTAGGCAGAAAACCATCCAGTCCAGAAATTAATTATTCTTTCTATTCATGACTTAGTAAATCATCCATTTCACATCTTTTCTTTGGATTTGTGAATTATCCACAAATTAAAGCTCTCTTCAAGGCATTCATTAAGTATTCTTCATCTGCAGCTCATTTTCATACAGGCTGCCTGAGTGTATATGATTGCAAATGAAGGTCATAACATATGGTTGAATCCCTTTGGCTAAGCTGGTGTATACTGAAAGAAAACAGAGTTTTTTGAACATCTACTTTTGATACTTTTGAATTCAAGCTTTATACTTCCATGATTGTCCTTGGCTATATATGGAAAAGATAAGAATTTCATTGAAGTTAGCTGGGTTCTTTGCATAAGTAAGGAAGCAATTTGTCAATATCTTTTTCTAGATTTTTAAAGCAAATCAGATGTGCACATAGGCATACAGCATGGGTAGGTATAGACCAATTCTGATAACAACAAATAAGAAAACAATTAAATGTGTATTGTGATGTAATTATGCAAACCTTGATCTTTCCTACTTGTGTCTCAGTGTTGAAGGTATTAAGTAGGTCACAGAGTGCAATGTCATAGTAAACTCACTCTCCTCCCCAAGACGAGACAATAGCAATAGCACTTAGACCTATACACTGCTTCATAGTGCTTTACAGCTCTCTCTAAGTGATATACAGAGTCAGCATATTGTCCCCAACAATCTGGGTCCTCATTTTTACTGACCTTGGAAGGATGGAAGGCTAACTTTGAGCCATTCAGAATCAAACTCCTGAAGTGAGCAGTGAGTTGGCCTGCAGTACTGCATTCTAACACACTGTGCCACCATGGCTCTTACAAGTTAGTTGGGCAAAAACAGCAAAAACATTTAAGCAAAACCCAAAAAGAAAGCTGAATATGATATCCATAGAGATAGAGTAGTCTCCTGAAGACCATTCGAGAATACATATAAAACAGATGAGGAAACCTTGTTGTTGTTAGTTGCGAAGTCGTGTCTGACCCATCGCAACCCCATGGACTACGTTCCTCCAGGCCTCCCTGTCCTCTACCATCCCCCAGAGTCCATTTAAGCTCATGCTAACTGCTTCAGTGACTCCATCCAGCCACTTCATTCTCTGTCGTCCCCTTCTTCTTTTGCCCTCAATCTTTCCCACCATTAGGCTCTTCTCCAGTGAGTCCTTCCTTCTCATTTGGTGGCCAAGTATTTGAGTTTCATCTTCAGGATCTAGCCTTCTAAAGAGCAGTCAGGGTTGATCTCCTCTAGGACTGACCTGTTTGATCACCTTGCAGTCCAAGGGACACTCAGGAGTCTTCTCCAGTACCATAGTTCAAAGGCCTCAGTTCTTTGGCTCAGCCTTTCTTAGGGTTCAACTTTCACAGCTATACATTGCAACTGGGAAAACCATAGCCTTGACTATATGCATTTTTATTCACAGGTTATGTCTCTGCTTTTTAGTATGCTGTCTAGATTTCCTCCCCAGGAGCAAGCATCTTTTAATTTCTTGGCTATAGTCCCCATCTGTGGTGATGGGGAAACCTTATAACAGATTTTTAAAAACAGCTAAACTAAGATTTTACCAGCCATGTAAATATTGGGTTCTTCTTGCCCTTTTCCTATTTTAGATTTTAAGCTTTATTCAAATTCCTGGGCTTCCTTTTGGTCATGTTATATTCTAGGTATCATAACATTTGAGGGTAGGGAAAAAGAAATTAAAAAAAATATGCTGACTAGTAGATGGGATATATTATTGATTTTTCAGTAAAGATACTTGATTAAATAAAAAAACTCATTAAGTGAGCTTTGAATAGATGTTATGCATCAGGCAATTGCTTTCTACATGGAACAACAGCAAGATATGTGATAACTCCTGTATTCTTTGAGAATTGTAAATTATCAATAAAATATTGGTGAAATTAATTAATACAAGATATGGGCATCAAATTGGAAAGCTTGTAATTCTTTTTTTGAAGCTACTTTATAAGCTATAATGGTCAAGATCTGGTGGACAAAGGAAGTCTCCCATTCCCTTTTCTGTTAGTTGGTGAGCTGAACAAAATCCCTGGTGATCTTTAAAGATGTCACTTTTTACAGCATGCTATTGTTTGTTGACATGGCAGAAATAAAGGGATGAGAAAAATATAGTTCCCCAGATCCTGGAGAAGGAAGTGGACAACTCTGCTTTTTCCATTTTGTATATAAAGCACCCAGTGTTACTAAATAAAAATAGTTTCTTGATGAAATTGTTTTACAGTTTCTCAAAATGCTTTTTCTATAAAAACGTCACCTTGTTTATCCTATTCTCAAAATGCTTAAGAATTTATTTCAATATCAATGCATTTTAGCTTACTTTTATGTTCGGAGTGACAGAAGGTAGTATAGCTCAGATTGTTCCTATCTGTTTTATACATTTCCAAATGTGAAAGAAATTCACACAAAATATTTGGCCATAGATCATTAATAACAAAAATAAAGATAAGAAAATCAGACTCCAACAACTTTTCACTAAAAGCTAGAGAAATATCAAAAGCAAGTTGTCTACATCAAATTGAATGAAAACTGGTAGAAATTCATTTTTCTGAATACTATTTGTCTGAGAGAAATGGGCTTGGGAGAATTAATTAGCAATTTGAGAAAGAAAGAGGCAGGGAGGGGATATGGATCTCATTTCAAATTTGGGAGACAAAGACTAGTCTTATGTCTGAGGCAGCTTATGTAAAAGACCAGTATCTCATACATTACTAATTGCCAGAAAATGATGCAATTATTAATATTGATGTTATTGCTTGGACCAAATCCGTGTAGATTTTTTTGGTTTTTGCTACACAACAAAAATATTGTTCATTATGCCACAAATGACCAGCAAATAAAACTTTATAAACTGTAATAAATTCTTAGGTTTAAAAAAAATATGCAAAAAGGCTTTAGGCCCAATTATCTATAAAGCAGGGCCTTCAGTTACTACAGCGTACAATGGAATAAGGTAACAGAACTCATCAAACAGTCTCAAAATTCTTTTGCTCCAGTTTTCCTTGTCATCTAAGTGCTGTTCTTATATTAATCAGCCAGTTCACAATGAAAAGCAATGTACTTAATGCAATAGCTATATTGTGCAATTCCTGTGGGAAAAAGAGAGGGAAAGCTAGACCTTGTTGACTTTTTAATGGCTCTTGTCTAGGGAATTCACTGCTGATGAGGAAATGAGCCTCATTCACTTCAGCTCTGCCTGTAACCTCCAATACCATAGTGAGTTGCATTAAGTGCACTTTATGGCTCTTTCTCTTCCTCACCAGCCATTCTCTTAATGCAAAATGCCACTTCCATTGCTTTAACTTGGTGAAGCAAAGTGTAGGGCAACAAAAGCTCAGCTGGAAAGAAGTGAGCAAGGAGAACATGAACATGTTTATTTGCTTCTGTTACAGCTCCTTAGTCATGAACACAGATCGAAAGCCTTTCTTCCAAAAGGCCTCTTGGCACATGTTATATTTGTGCATAAATGACCGCAGGTGCTTTATTTTCTGCTAAAGAGACTATGGGTTACATCTGAAAATGCAATACAATGCTTCTTTTGGCAGTTTACAGAGAATCTGTGGCTATCACCCAGCCACAGGAGATGAGACAATTAAATCGCATGGTCAGGCGATTGATTGACTGATTCACTGATTTTATAGTGCTTCACAAGCACTTGGATTATGATTGCAAGTACACTACTAGTACTGGGATCTCATATTCTGGTCAAGAGCATAGCTATCGCCAGAACGTCAAAGAGTTGTACTATCTCCTTTGCATAAGAGTGTTGTATTTTTGTTGATATTTGTGTTGAAACATGAACGAGGAATAGTTTACTATTGGCAGAAAGAGGGGGCGGGGAAACAGATACTAGCTGCGATAAATGCAACCAGATTAATATATGATTCATTCTGATTATTCTGACCTCTCTTTGATGAGGATCAATTTTGAATAAATGCTAGAATCAGATATTCTCAAACATATGGCTTTTCTTGTTGCCAATTGTAATTCCTATGAAGAGAATTGTGTATTTTAAAGGCCATTTATTCTGATTTCATTAATGTTTACTAATGATATGAACAATCAGTAGGCTGATTTTATATAAATACGCCCTCTAAATTATTTGCCATAAACTTTATACTGTTTAATATTGACTTTACCCTTTTTCTTTCATCCTTATGCATATATGTGGTATGCGTATGTACATGCGTAGTATGGCTGCATGAAATTTGTTAACTGTCTGTATCAGATGGTTCTCTAAGGAGGCAACATATTTATATTTATATATTCACGAATGCATCTGTACAATGTGCCATATGTCTCTTTCTCCCTGGGATGGTGAGGATTAGTTAAATTCCCTTCAGCCTGATTCATCAGGCCCATATCACTTGTCTTCCATGTTAAAAGACACACACATAAAAGTCATAACACTCTGCCTGGGCATCTCCTTTTACTATTTTGTTCAATACTGTAAGAGCAGATATGTGAGGATGAAAGTTGAGAAACCAAAGATTTATCAGACATTCAAAGAATACGAAACAGTACTTATTTCATTATTTATGTATTATATTTCTAAGGTTGCCTGATAGCATAAGCAGAAGATAAGCATTCAGAGCAACAGAATTAAAGGACAGATAATGTTTGCAAATCCTTATTTTCTGCTTTATAAAAGTTTTAATTTCCATGCACAATTGTTTGTGCTAACCTTATTTAAACCTTGTTCTATATCATACCTGGGGCTTAAATGGACTATTGTGGGATCATTGGCTCATTAGAATTCATGTTTTGTTTCTTTTCTGTACATTTGCTTTTATTGTTTGCATTGGTTTGTTTTAAATTACACCATATCCTGCCCCAGAGCCATGATAGGGTCAGAGGACCTATAAGTTCTATAAGGAAAAAGGAGGAGGACAGAGAGAGAAGTACTTGTACTTGAGACAGGAACGTATCTTTCATCAATTCCTGTTTTTCATAGATTATGCTATCTTCTTCTGCATAGATTCTCCTTTCCCTACATTTGGTATATAGTGGAATTTCACCTAAATCAATATTCAATCAGAGCCAGTAAAAATGAAAACTTAAAGTGGATAGTACAAATTATCTTTTGAAGTAAATTTAAACCAAGGAAGCTGTGTGAAGATTACGGATTTCTGAGAACTTGATCCATTGTTACACTTTATATATTTATCTTCCCATTTTCAAACCTATAGCATTTGCAAATGCTACATGAAAATACTTAGAAATATATAAAACAGATTGTATAATTCCACATTTGACTTAATCATCTGTGATGTTTTATCATTTCACAGTCATGGTCATTGAAGATGGCATGAACTAGTTTATATCATACGTACAATAGCCCTGATTTGTTGTATCTCACCGAATTAAACTTCACTTTAAGTATGTATTATCAGAGTCATAACAGAAATCTATAAGCCAAGTTTTGAATATTTAAAACCAATGTGAAAAGTTATATCGTTGATGCACAACCAGGATGCAAACAGTGGATATCAGAAGTTTGTCTACAGTATATGACTGTGTCCGCACTACCATTTTCTTTTCCTTAGTCACCTCTACTGCCTCAATTTCTCCATGCAACACTGCTATCAATATTTCAGAAAAAAGCTGCACAAAAATCATACAATACCCTTTTTGTATCATCTGCACATTTATCTAGATCAGGGGCCCCCAAATTTGGCAACTTTAAGACTTGCGGACTTCAATTTCCAGAATTCTCCAACCAGCTATGCCAAGTTGCCAAGTTTGAAGACCTCTGATCTAGGTACACAAAGAGTTAACTGAAGATACAGAATTGTCCTAAAGAACTTTTTGCTGCATTGCCAAGGCTACAGCTTACTGAACAATTGTGACAGGCTTCCATCTTCATTATAGTCTTTTTACTCCTTTCTCTGTGTCAACCTTGTGTTTAAAATTATTTAAACAAAGCTATCCTTCGTAGACAAGACTTAAGCAAAATAGGAGTGGAACAGCAATGTCCTTTTCATGTCACCTGTTTCAATCTATCATATTCTTCAAACCCAAGGTGAATTTCATTGTGTGAGTATACTGTGTATACATATACAATGACAAAAGTAATTTGTATGGTTACATTCTCCCAAAATTTGTACTGCGTTAATTTCTTCAGCATGTTCTTCCTTTTTGGTTAACATCACATTAATATTCTGGAAACCAAAACAATTAGTAAAACCACTGAGGGATATTGGCTAGCTCTAGTCTTCTGTTATTACTACGATTCCTCCCTGAAATGTTTGTAATCTGATCCAAGAAAGTATTATCCAGATTCCCTGTCTGTCTTGGTAGTCTATAGTACACTGACTCAAATTGTTTCTCTTCCCTTGTATTCCTAACCTAGCAATCACAACTTATCTTTCATGTGGTCAAATGCATGTATCTCAAAACATAAATATGCTTATTTCTCATGAAAACGTACTTTTCCGCTCTTCCTGTCAGGTTTGAGCCTTTTGAATAATTTATATCTTCTCACCTTGCATTCCATTTATGGCTCTCATGCTGCTAGATTTCAATAATGCCCACCTTCCTGTATTTAATTATTTTTTTATTTCTGTGTGGTTCTTCATAGTCCATGTAAATGTAGAGACACTGGAATCCTTGATGTATTCTTTCCAGTATTTGCATGCTCATTATGAGATGCTTTCCCATCCTGCAAAGACTCCAAGTTATTGTTAGAATACATTTCATCAAACTCTCTTCTTTTGCCTCAGGGTAATTCAAAGTCCTTCAGATCATGTTCACAAGACTCCTTTCCAAAAACATTTGCTGGTTCACATTAGATTTGATATATATCTTGCTAAGAGTCTTTCATTTTGGAAATTTGAAGCATTATTAGGGAAACTAACCTATAGTCTAGCAATTTCTGCATAGTGAATTGTTCACTTCTATTATTCATTTCATTCTTTGTGGACCTTATCCTTCAATGGAAGGACTGAAGAAAACTATCTCCAGCATCTTCATCCTCCAGCTCAGCATTCCCTAGCAGTATCTTGAGGTTGCAATATTTGTTTCCAGAAAGATCATAGAAATGAATAATTCTCAATGGGTCTAAATATCGTCATATTCCAAAGACTCAGGAAGGCAGAATTTGACAGACTATTTGCCCACATTTTCCTCTTCAGTGGGTTACCACCTATCATCAATCCTATTATTCAGTCTTATTTAGGGCAAACCATGTTGTGCCCTCTTCTTCTGTCTGACTTCTGAAAACTCCATTTGTACAGGAAAACATAACCATAATCAAGATGGAGGCCCTAGAGTCTATTCTATTATTTCAGAGAAATAATCTTGCACTTAGGTTGTGTGAGTGAATGCTGTGACAAAGGTATCTACAGAGGAATAAACTGGTTCACTTGTGGATGCTGCCTCTTTTAAGGCTTCAGTTCAATTTGTAATTTAGTATATATGAAGGCCCCTAAAGGTTAAGACAGATTTTACTTTTTTCTAGAATTACATTTGTTTTTTGCATCTTAGTTCCCTTTGTAGCATGTTTCTTAAGATGAGTTGTTAAAGAGCAAAAGTCCAAGTTTCCTCCAACACATTTTACACACACACACATCCATACAATACTCTCCAGCTCTGACAGAAAAATCAATTAATCATTCTCCTGGCATCTGTGCAAAATCTGTTTCAGTAGATAGACAAAAAGGAGAAAAGTAGGGGGAAAAGAAAAGAGAAATGAATAAAGCAAATGTTTTTTTTCACATTCTCAGATATTCTAAGAAGTAACAACAAAAGGATTGTCAGCTAGCTACTTCCCAATTCAGATAATAGCATAAATATAATTCTGCATAATAAAAGCCCATGAATTGCATTATATTGAGATATATTCCTTCAAATTACATTTACTCTGGACCTCTGGCATATTTCAAGGATTTTTTGTGTTTGTTTACTTGTTTGTATTCAAGTCTTGATTCCTGATTACTGCTTGGATATGTTCATGCACTTTTCTTGGCATTTTTCATAACATGTTTGCCATTTCCTTTTTCCTGGGGCTAAGAGAAAGTTACTGGCCTAAAGTCACCCAGCTGGCTTCATGTACAAGGCCTGGAGTCTGTAACTACTACACCAAACTGGCTTATGTATCCAAGACTACCTCATTAATACATTTTTTTAAAAGGAAACCGTGTTTTCTTCTATAAATTACATTCCAGTGTTTTCTCTTAGGGGAAAAATGTATGTAGAGTTGGTTTTTGTTCAGTCCCCCAAATAAGCTTTCACGTAGATATTTCAGCCTGCATGAGCTCCACACATTTACATCTATCAGAGAGTTGTCTAGATGAAAAATATCTTTGTCCTTCCATTGGTGATTCAGACACTCCCAATTTCAAAAGAAGCAATGCCTTCTCCATTTGTGTATTAAAGATTGCTAGCTCATTGGGTGGGGAAAATAACTTTGCTGCAATGTAATTATGTAGGTAAACCTCATTCATACACAGAATTCATGTGTAAGGGTGACTAACTGCTATCCTTGGTACTGAAATACAAAACAATAACCATTCCTGAATAGCATACTGAGCATGTGTTAAATTGCAAATCCAATAATCCCAGACCACAATAATCTTAGTGTTTCTCTAAGGGAGCAAGATGTTGAATACATCTAGTACATTCAAATTTGGACAAGGCGGGGCAAGAGTTTATAGAATATTCAATATAGTAAGAGTGTTTTTCAGCTCAGTTTTGTATCATGTAAAAAGAAAATGTAAAAAAGAAAATTCACAGATGCATTAGTTTGAAGTAATCAAAGTGAACCTATTTTTAATGCCTGGTTAGAGAGACATTTTGGTAAATAGGTGTGCCATGTTCTTTGAATGCTTACATTGCCTTCTGCTGCTGAGGTAATTCCTTCCATTTTATTTGTAAATGGAAAAATATCTACAGAAAGAAAGCCTGAATAAGGCAGATGGCTTAAGCATTAACAAATGGATAAAAGAAACCACTTCGCTTACTCTATGTTAAGAGAATTTTTATGCATAACAGTTAACAAAAAATAAACAAAACTGAATAAAAGGCAATATTGAAAGTTACATTGTTCACTTGAATTAGCTACATTCAAGATGGACCTGCCATTGTCAGCAATGTTGGTTAATCTTGCAAGAAAACCAAGTAGTAAGCATGTATTGAGCCAAAGCAGAGACACACTGACAAAGAATATTAATGAAGAGAATAAAGAGTATGCAAACTGAGGAGGATCAACAACACTAACATTTGACTAAAATGGAATTTGCATCAATTATATGGATTTCTTTTGAGGAAAATGTCTGTAGCATTCTGATAGTACCTTCGATCAATGCAATAAAATTGCTTAGAAAACTCCATGTATCCCTATGTATTATGGTCTAGCTAAATGTTCCCCTGAATTCTGTAACTCCATTCATAAGGGGCAAATTGAAGAAAAGACACATGCATAGAGACATGTGTTTTCCAGCTTCAAACATGCCAAACTATATAACTGTAAAGCTTGGCTCTCATTTTCACTGACAACATCATTTTTAAACCTGAAGAATAATGTCTAACCCTTTCAAGTGACATCTTTATTTTATCATACTTCTTTTTTGTTTCTTTTGTTGATCTAATGGTCCTTCAACCAAAAACCAATCAAATGCTCTCAAACTGCAGCTGCTTCTCAGCTTTCTCTGAAGCTATCTTAGCCGAGTAGCTCTATATTAATAAATTTATTTTACTTTATTTTAAGTTCAGCAACTACCGTATATTCCGGCGTATAAGGCGACTGGGCGTATTAGACGACCCCCTACTTTTTCAGTTAAAATATAGAGTTTGGGATATACTCGCCATA
>JANHGD010010100.1:8077-19821 GCA_027560375.1 Imantodes cenchoa
GGTAGAGGGGGAGATAGAGGGAGGGGAGTGATATGATATAAAGGGGAAACAGGCGAGTAATTAATGTATAAAAAGTGCAAATTAAGATACTGGTCCATGTACTATTAAATAGAAATGTATAACTATGTGTATTTTGTTAAGAATTACATTAAGGTATATGTATGGATGTATTGTGGAGAAAAACAATAAAAACTCTATTTTTAAAAAAGTAAAATATTTTGCCACCAGTTTGCATGCAGAAGTGTCCCAGGTATGTGGGCGGAGCTTCCCGCCACCGGCCCTACTGGTTCTAAGAACCGGTCAAAACCAAGAGCAACCCACCACTGCCTCCCTCCCTCCTTCCCTCCTACCTACCTACCTACCACCCTGCCTACCTAATATTTTATCTTCCAATAGGTACATGGATTACAATACCAAAGAAGACATAACATGTAAGCTCTCTTTCAAAGGTTAAGGGAGATTCCAACTTAGAGGATCCCAAACTCTTAGAATATCCTTCGCTCCAAAATAACAAAAAGATCTGTAGCTTCATCTGATTAAGGAAAGATTTTAAATTGCTACTGTAAAAATCAAGCCTCTCCTTCTGATCTGCTACATTGTCCCCTGGGCAATGCCTGATATTGTACCTGGTATTTTGAACATGGAAGAAGTGAAAGAATAAACACTCTCCATAGGATCTATCTTATTACATAGAGAAATCCCCTCAATCTGAGGTAGGCATTGTGAAATAATTAGAAAACTCTACTCTCCAATTAAAATGGGATCCATTTGAGTAGGACAGAAAGTCACATAATGATGGTATTTAGTGATCCAAGAAAAATTGTATGCACAAGTCAGCTTGCTTACCAGATAGGAGCCATTTGGTTTGCTCCTTACATTTTTGTAGCAATGCCGAAAGGCAAAACGAAGCAGACACAGCTAGAGAAGCAAAATATAATTCCTTAAAGTTGAAACCTGGTTAGTCTTTTTTTAGGTACAGCTTTTTTTAAGGTGGGCAAGCATATTTTTTAAAAATTATGTATTTATGTGAGCCAACATAATGATCATTTTTGAAAAGTAGAAAAATAATTAACTAACTAGCCAGACCAAATATTAATACCAATATTAGGATGCTTTTCTGCAGAAAGAATATTCAGGTTTATTTTTGCATAGCTGGAGGTCTCAACAGGTCATAACTAAGCCTGATGCCTATAAAAGTTTCCAGGTTGGGCTTGATATGTATGAGAGGTCAAATAATAACAGATTTGCTTATAGTTATGTTATGCGCATACACACACTGTGACGGAAAAAAATTATTCAAGCAGGGATTTCTTTTCTGCTTGAGTTTCTTCACCATAAATTTATGAAGATATTCATCAGTTTTATTTCCCTTACACTAATTAACCAAGTGTGTTCTAATTTTCCCAGTTAGAGAAATCTTTGCAATGTCCAGCAAAATATCAGATTCACATTCTGAAATAAAGTAGTAGTTACATTTCTTCTTCCTCTTCCTTAGTCTTTCCAGAAGAAAAATTTATCACCAGAGTGTACCAATTTGCATAAACACTGCAAGAGCTAATTTATAGATGCAAATTTAGAGATAATCAAAAAAGAGATTCAGTATACGTCTACTCTATAGGGGACTGACTATTGATAGGGAACACCAGGATCTTTGCATCTTCTTATTTTGATAGTTGTTCAATCAGATGTGTAATGAAAAGTTCCCAAGATAGGAAAACAAAAGCAAAAAAACACAGAGAGCATTCCTCTGCAATGCAGGGACCAACACAACCATAATTGCAGTCACTTTGAATGGCACCAAGGAAAAAATCTCATTCCATCATTAATAAAAGAACATTGCTTAATCCATCTCTCTTATGGTTTCTTTCTGGAAAACTGAGATTCAGACTGATGCTACTTAATCACAGATTCATAGATTAGGATACCATTGGAGTCTGTTTCATCACAATATTACTGAGACAATATAGAGTGCAACATCACATAGTTTTTAGAAATATGAAACATGAGTCAACCATGTGCTCACATACGAACTCTTTCCCTAGGTTAGATAAACTGCTGAAGAAAAACTTTTTCTCTGCTGAGCTTATTCTGAATGATTTACAGCAAACTCTCTTTCCCACTGATTTCTTCCTTCCTTTTTCAGAGTTATAAGCTTAACATATCTGTTACTATATTTTTAGTGTTGAAAAGTAACCCATTTGTTTTTCAAAAGCATAAGCCGATTTCTGAGTGTTTTACCCTAGTATTTTCTCTGACGTCAAAAGAGATATGATTTGTAGGCAAGGAACCTGACTTATTTATAAGCAAACAATCATTTATTTTCTTCTGAACTGTAAGCAGTTGTTTAGATAACTGATGGGAAAAGGAAGTACATTTCCACTCCAATTGTTTAGACTTATACCTGAGCTGAAATCACTAGCAATTTTTATAATGCATTATGTGTTTCCCAATGTAATCTCCCAGCTTCTGGCTTTCACTGAGGATTTGGAAGCAAATCACTTTAAAGGATGGGGAAGAGAAAAACACATTTAAGTAGAACCAGTGTGCATGCCATTCTGAAGATCCCATTTGACAATAACAGAGCTAAAAAAAATCACACTAAGCAGAAGCATACCTCAATATATTTTCATATTCATTGGAGCGAACAATACATTATATCCCCTTAAAGTTCTGTGGTAACTGAAGAACAATGTAGGTAAAGAATAATCAAGGTGACTCTAGGAATTATGAGCAAAACATTTGCCATGCCCTCTGCTATTCTTGAAAACATCGGACATAACTGATTATAAATTTTTAGCAAGCCAGCCAGGGATATAATATCTGCTGCAACCTGCATCTTCCATAAGTTACATTCGATGGGCATAGGTGATGTAGTTATCCATAGTATTAGGCTACAGGAAATTCTCAAGAACAGTTTAAGCTTAGAGGAGTAGCAAACAGCATTCTGGTAACATTACTTTAGATGCTGTCCAAATCTAATAAATAGAGCAGAACACAATAATTTCCATACTGAAATAAGGCAGGTTTGCTAATTTCAAGCTTAATTATTCCCTTGAGAAAACTATTTTAGAATAAAGATAGTAATTGACTCCCAGTTCATATGTCTGAAACACTTAAATAGGAAGCATAAATCACCAGCAAACCCTTTGCCCATGTACCATTTCCCCCACTGAAATATTCCTAAAGTTCCTTACAGCGTTCCTCATCTCACATAATTAAAACTCATATGAAGAATGAGGACGTTTGCACACAAAACTTCCATTGCATTTCCCCCCTTTTCTTTCTTTCAAAAGCTACACATTTCCTGAAAGATAATTTGTTTGGGTACAAGATAGTAGATGATGATGATGAAGTAAGAATTAAGAGCCATAGCTGAGGAGTGGGGACTTTTTCTTTTTTCTTTACAACAGTATTATTTATTATTAATTTGTTAGATTATTTTTGTTAGAATATCATTTTGTTAGCATATCTAGCCTTTCCACCAGAATGTCAAGGCACC
This sequence comes from Imantodes cenchoa, assembly GCA_027560375.1. Classification (NCBI taxonomy): domain Eukaryota; kingdom Metazoa; phylum Chordata; class Lepidosauria; order Squamata; family Dipsadidae; genus Imantodes; species Imantodes cenchoa. Next base: position 11,577 of record JANHGD010010100.1, read on the forward strand.
ATACAAGTTACTCTCTCCTGTGATTATGACCCATCACTACATTTGAAAGCAGATGAAGCGCTGAAGGAAATTACACTGAAAGTTATATGAGCCCTCAATCACAGGGTGACACATGTGCTGCATAATCTGGAGATTAAATTAATGAGTTAGACAGTTGATTCTTGTGAGAATTAACACTCTGCATCTTTTAGTCATCTGAAGAGAAAGGAAAGCAATGAAATTAATAGGAAGTTCCAACACAGTCCTGTTTTCCTTCACATGGCAAAAGAGAATACATTCAAACTAGGTAATTCTGGTATTAATAACAATCATCATATGAGCAAGATACACAAGAAGGCATTATTTTTACCAATGTATTCAGGACAAACATTAATCTGGTGTTTTGTATGAGAAGCTTAGGGTCACAGATATTACATAAGGCTGTGAAATTCAGTTCAGTTAAAGAGATGACAGTCATATTAAAATGAGGGTTTGTCTAATGGAAGACATTCAACAAACCATAAATGTAGTTTTTAAAGTTCAACATAACAACCCCTAAAAATTCCTTTATTTATGAAAGGCTAAACTGTAAGTTAATTGTTCAGAAAACCCAAATCTGAAAGATCAATGGGAAAATGTGCTCATTATATATAATCCAATCATTTAGAAAATGGGCTTAAAAACAATATTGACTTTTCTCCTTGCCTGAATCAATAAAGGCTCTGAAGAAGGGTTATTTTCAAGATTTTATTGAAAATAATGACTTCGTTGTATGGGTACTTTTAGATGAAACATTTCTATGCAACACATTATTCATTAGGGCTATATTTTTTTTTAAAAAAATCAAGGCTCGAAAGAGAATTGGTGTTGAGTTTGACTGAAATTATCTGATAAATCAAAAAGCAAGATCCTCACATTTAGTTTTCTGATCACAAAGGATCTCAATTGTAACAGACACCTTAAAAACTGGATGCAAAAGACAACAAGTGCATGGAAAACTATAATCACTAACTAAGATGTAGTCATCTTAGAGATGTGGAATTACAAGTTTATCTCCTTTGTCTATGTCAGGTTTTGCATGCATAATACTACGCTAGGGGAGAAACTTTATAAAAGGAATAATACTTTTTTTTAAAAGACTGAACTTCAAGATGTTCTATTTGATCTGCTTATTGAGGTTTGTCATTTATCATGAGGGTGAAGCAGAGGAGAAAGAAAATTATCACAGAGGACAAACTAAATGCTCAACATTCTGTAGCATTGATTCTTTACCTTCATTATAACAAAGCCTAAGGCTTAGGAAGCAAGGTTTAGCTAATTTTTCTCTTCCCAGACAAATCATGCACTATGAAGTTTTATCATAATGAATATTAAAATAGCTTGAGTTGTTTTATAAGAGGCCAATATCAAAGGATCTCAGGGTTTGAATATCCTTTTAAGGGAGAAGATGTGGTGTTACAAAGAACATATGAGTAAAGTGGATTGATCTCTAGGCCCTTTCCCCCAAACTATTTATTAAGGCTAACAATAAATCTTTCACAAAAATTGATATAGGATGCTTGAAATGTCATTATTTTGAAAAATGTTTTGAGTTCCACTGGAACTGTCTTTCCTTGCATTGCCCCACTAGCGCAGCTTCATCTAATTTGCTAATTTGTGTTTTTTTTTAAAATCAGAATGTCATTTCATCTTATTGCCATAGCTACAATCAAGAACTTTAAGATTGTGGCACTGAACTGAAAATAGCAGGCTAGCTACATGGCTAGGATTCATTCAAATGCAAAGCTTTGTGCTCAAATACAGCCTCTTGTTCAAAGGACAATTAGAAGTTTGATTTTTGAAAGCATGACCTTCTGACACATTTCTATTTACTTCTCTTCTGAAGCTATAAAGAAAAATGAATGTAATCAGTAGTAAATTCCTTATATATTTCTCATCCATCTCATGCTACTAACAATAGGGACTAGTAATGAAATTTATTATTTCCTCTACTGAGAGTATCACATGGATTCTTCTGATGGAATTCCAATGTAGATAAATGATAGTAATGATTTATTAAATACAACTTTATAGCAAAGTTCTCAGAAAATGCAGGGTTGTTTTTTTTTTAAAAAAATCTTGAACTCAATAGACATGGAACTTTTGAAAAAAGTCAGGCATATTTTTATGTCTCAGGGCATCAGGAATGAAATGCTCCCTGTTTGCTCGTGCATGAGAGCCGATCGTGAAGGGAGCACGAGGCTCCACCCATCCGCTTGGAGACCACCATTTCGATTCTTTTACCCTCTGTGCATGCGCAAAGCATTCTGTGCATGCGCAGATGGTAAAAGAACCCAAATGGCAGAGTCTGGGAGGGTGGGCAGAGCCTCATGCTCCCTTCACGACCAGCTCTCCGACGACGCACAGGCACGAGTGAACCGGGAGCATTTCACCCCTGCAGGGCATGACTTGTACCTTCTGTGCAAAACATCCCATGATGGTTGTCAATCATCTCCATTAAGATATTTTCATAATGTAAAGTGAATGCTGTTTAGATACCTGGGGCTTCAACTTTCATTAAAACAGATACAGCATTGAGGAACAGAAAAATAAGCCAGCATATTATGGAAGAAGTCCAACACACCTGAACAACACCAGATTTTGGAATACAGTTGTAGAAAGCCTCTACCAGTTATAGAAGATCGTACTTAATGGCATGAGAGATTCTAAAACAGTTTTGTATATGTGAGAAGGGAATTATTTTTTTGTTTGCAAAGCAAATACAACATTAAAATACTGTAACCCTGTTTTATGTTTCATCTCAACCACAAATCCAGATATCTATTAATTCCAACTAGATTATAGGAAAGGATGAAGGATTTTTATAAGAATTAGTTCTAAGTTTTAAAATAATGGAAGTGATTTGCCAATTTCAATGTATCTCTAAAATTATATATACTTGGGTACAAATATAATCAGATATGTTTATATATTTTCTACACAACACATCTAAGTTGTGTTTTCTTTTCAAATATGATTGGGCATGTGATCCCTTGTATCCAATTTTTATTGAGTATTTAAATAATTTAATTTATTTTTTTTGTGTTTCGTTCCCAAGGGTGCCATTTTCAACATCTGATGTTGGTTAATGAAAAATTGGCTTCTGGCATCTCCACAAGAATTACAGGTAGTCCTCAACTTATAAAAGTTAATTTAGTGACCATTCAAAGTTAGAATGGCACTGAAAAAAGTGACAAATGACCATTTTACACACTTATGACCATTGCAGCAGCCTCATGGTCATGTGATCAAAATTCAGACACTTGGTAACCGACTCATATTTTTGACAGTTGCTATGTCCTGAGGTTATGTGATCATCTTTTGTGACCTTCTGACAAGCAAAGTCAATGGGAAAGCCAGGTTCACTTAACAATTGTGTTACTCATTCAACGCCTGCAGCACTTCATGTAACAACTGTGGCCAGAAAGGACATAAAATGAGCCATGGTAGCACAGTGGTTAGAGTGCAGTACTACAGGCTACTTCTGCTGACTGCTAGCTGCCTGCAATTTGGCAGTTCAAATTTCACCAGACTCAAGGTTGACTCAGCCTTCCATCCTTCCGAGGTGGGTAAAATGAGGACCCAGATTGTCGGGGGCAATATGCTGACTCTGTAAACCGCTCAGAGAGGGCTGTAAAGCACTATGAAGCGGTATATAAGTCTAAGTGCTATTGTTTGAATGACAGCCGTTCTTCCAGCTGTTTTTGCTTTTAAAAAATAATTATCTTTTTATTTCTTTCAGGACCTTTTTAAAGTATTTAGACAGAAGGAGGGAAAAACCCATCGGGATGGACTGCAGCACTTTTCTCATACCGGCTTGACTGGATGTTTTACTTTCTTAAACAAGCACGGTGATAAGCAGATTATTTTAGCTGCGGCTGCCGCTCCTTAATGGATGAAGGGTCAGGCATCTTAAAATTTATAGATAGAGAGAGATATATATCCTGGCCTGGCCCTACAGACTGTTCAACAGTAAGAAATAAGTGGTACCGTTTCTCCGAAGTACATCCATCATTTTGACAAAGTATCTGCATTCAGATATTAGCTTTCTATTTATACTGTGTAAATAAATACCTACAGTGTTCTTATTAGACCAAACTAGGGCTCTTTGAAAGCTATGTTTCCTCAAACTATCTTTTGATTTAGGAAATGTAACAAGAATCTTCTTCAATTCTTAAGCAAGCATGAAAAACTGTATTTGACTTATTCTTCATAGCCTCTGCTAAAACAAGTGTTGGAAACCTGTGCCCTAAATGGTGTACTGTAGTTATCTACAGTATATGGTTACACATATTGTTACATACATAGTTTAGACTCCTGAGTGGAGTAGGACAGCTTTGAGTCACAAAATGGTTCTTCATGAAAGACAGCGCTCCTGCAAATGCCTTGAAGTTTCCTGACTGCTTTGACTTTTCTTATACGTGCCTTTTTTTTTTCTTTATAAAATCTTTTAAGCAATTTTGTACATCTTTGGACATTAAAAAACAGAGCGCTCACAATGTGGATTTTTCTGGGCATCGCTTCCTTTATCTATGTCTACAAAAAATGTGGAGATTTGCTAAGTTATGCCAACAAGGAGGTGCTTATTTCCACGATGGTGTTTTTTTCTCTTGGCTTGGTGCTGTCTTATTGGTACCGATCATGGGGACCCCAACCGCAGAATAAGCAGCAACCTCATTGTGGAATGTTTTCCAATTTCCTTGCTGCCTTGCCATTCGTTGGCTTTTTCTGGACTAAATCCCACACTGATTCCATGGAGAAACTGCAGCCGAAGACCAGAAAGGTATGCTCTATTTTAATTGAATAGTTTAAAAGAGAATAGTCTTGCTTTTTTTAATTTAGGGATGGACAAAATACATAGGATGGCTGTGAAAACACTATTACAAATTTGTTTTCCAAAAGGCTTCTCGTGAATTTTACTCCAAAATTAAAATTGAAGGAACCTCATCAGATTTTAGATGATTTTACTGCTATAGAAGTGTTCACTTACATAAAAAACTCGGCTTTGAAATTTTATCTGGAATTTACAGAATGTGTCTCAGTTATATAATTCTTGGATTTCAGATCCCAGCCAATTATTTCAGCTCGCTAGGACGAGGGCTACAACTATGAAATAACAGGCATATTCTTTTGAAATTTCAGTTATGCATACAAAGCAGCTACAATACTAGACTACCTGTTTAAATTCACTTGCAAGTAAGTTCCCTAGGTTGAATTTGCCACAAAGTAATCACATTTTATCTTAGTTTCTTTTCTATTATCATTCAGTATCATGTATTGTATCAATTCAGTAAATTATGGTTACATAAACTCTGTATGTTTGTGTGTGAACACCGCCAGTGTTTGGATCTAAATCGGGTGTACTACCTGTACTGTCACGATATCTCTAAGTGAAGAATTCTTGGACAGCAGAGGTGAAAAACATTTGTTTAAAGATACATGGGAGCAGAATTCCTCATGGTTGTCAATGGGCTGTTCTGGTATATTTATGATATGGATCTGGCAAAGCTGGAATGTTGCCGTAAGAGCAATGAGACCACCCGCAGACTAGAACAGTGTTTCTCAAAATTTAGTCCGGGGAGCCCTAGAGATCTGTAAAGTCAAACAAATAAATATTGTAACTTTTTTAGTTTTAATTTCTAATGTAGTAAATATTGATAACTACAACCCATATAAACCAAAGCTCTTTGGGGTCCTCAATTATTTTTGAGAATGTAAAGGGGTCCCGGGATCAAAATGTTTAAGAACCGCAGGACTAGACTTTTTTTTTCTTTTAATGACTCTGAAATCCCTTTTATTGGGGTGGAGTCGGAGTGACTGAATGGAGCTGAGCGTTTACTAGCCAGATGCCCTTCCTGACGCCTACCTGGAGTTCTCAGCAGATATTTTCTCTTTGCGCCCTGATAGAGAAATACCTGCTGCCGCCTAGGATTGAACTCTCCACCTCCCGAGGGGGAGGTGTGCGTCTTCACCTCTAGGCCACTGTGCCACTCAATCTCTGGAGTAGACTATAGTTACCAAATTTGAAATCTTGAATATATTTTATATTGGGTGCAAAGGCCATGGAACAAAAAAAAACTTGAATGAAATCTCCGGCGGTTTTCCCAACCCAACAGGCGTGATTTCTTCCACTCGATCAGCCTTAGTAACAGTGAGGAACTTGGAAAGGAGGAGTTTATGAATTCTTAGAGCCCGTAGGCCAGGGGTGGTTTCTGACTTACCTCGCTGCTGGTTCACTTCCTCACGCACTGCGTGCGTGCATGTGCAGTGTTAAAAAAACCAGCTTCTGTGCATTTGCGGAAGCAAAAAATAAGATGGCGCTGCCTATTGTGCTGCTGAGAGAGACAGTTCGGGGGCGTGTCCAGCCGGCCATCGGTGCCGGTTTGGCGAGCAGGGGGAAATTTCCACTATCAGTTCTATAGAACTAGTCCAAACCGGCAGGACCCCACTTCTGCCCTAGGCCTTGGGATGAGAACCAAAGAAATAGGGCCTTCGACAATCACTACCAATGTTTTGCTTATCTGCTACTTCTAAAGAGGCAAAAATGAAAAACATGTTCCTCATGATTCAGCACTTTGTAAGGCTATTTGTAACAAGCCCATTTTAAAGTTAATCCAGTCATTAAATGGATAATGAGTGGGGTCTACTTTTCAGTATGATACACCAAACACACACCTGCAAAGCAGGTTAGTAACAACTTGTTTATCTGAGGTGATGAAAATTATTTATGGCAGGAAGCCATTTTTCATTGCTTTTGAATTTATGGAAAGGTTCTATTTTTACATGCAGTGAATCTATTCTACCGCTGGTTATCCTTGGTGCAGCCACTTATATTTTGAGTCTGCCAGGACAACTGTTTGTACTTTGTACCAGTGATGAAATCTAAAAATTTTCCCTACCGGTTCTGTGGGCGTGGCTTGGTGGGCATAGTATGGCTTGGCAGGGGAAGGATACTGCAAAATCTCCATTCCCACCCCACTCTGGGGCCAGCCAGAGGTGGTATTTGCCAGTTCTCTGAACTACTCAAAATTTCTGCTACCGGTTCTCCAAACTACTCAAAATTTGCGCTACCGGTTCTCCAGAACCTGTTGGAACCTGCTGGATTTGACCCCTGGTCTATGGAGATTCTCAGTCATCCAGGTCATAGTTGTCCCAAAGTTTCTTTCCCAAGAAGCAACTGGACTTTCTGATTTTTCTTTGAAGATGTTTCGCTTCTCGTCCAAGAAGCTTCTTCAGAACTTCATTCAATTTTGATACTGCAGCCATTGTCCTAATAAAGATTAGCATGCTGACTTGTGAATGAAAAAAAAATGGGTAATTGCTTTCTACTGATTGAAACTAAATTTTGGAACAGCATTCATTTAATATAAGATTTCTGAATTCAAGGGACACACAATGAGTAATCTAAGATTCTGCCCAACAACAGCTCCTGCAGGTTTTAGACAAAACCTTTTTTTTCACATTTGCAGACTGAGAACAAAAGTGGGAAAAACTGTCAGTTTCACTTTCTCACATATTTGTGAGTTTTTTCTCGCTCAATTTTCCATGAAGAGAGGTGCACTCAAATGCTCCTTCTCTCCATGAAGAAATGTCAGTCTTTTTTTTTTTTTTTTAAATGAACAAAATCCTCATTATACGAAAGTTCCAGCTATTCATAACCTGGTGATAAATATGCAAGAATGATTTCTTCTATAGTCTGAAAAATATGACAAGCCTACCAAAAAAGGAAGGCAACCGTAACTCTGTATGACAATGATGGTGAACCTTTTCGGCACCGAGTGCTGAAAAGTGAGTGTGTGTGCATGCATGCTTAGCACACACGTGCATGCTTGTTGGGGCTGCAACCCGGAAGAGGAGCGGCCCAGGGGGCATGCGCGTGCCAGAAAAGGAACTTCTGGTTTCTGGTGCACACATGGGCACCATTTAGCTAGTCTTCTGGTTACTGGCACACATGTGCACATGACAATCAGCTGGCTGGCACGTGTCCGGAAGACCAGCTTTTCCGGTTTCCGGAACTGCTGTGCCCGAGGCAAGCTGATCATCACAAGCGCGTCTACACCAGAAACCCAGAAGAGAAACAAGCGATACCACAAATGCCCTGCAACATGGCTCTGTGTGCCACTTTGGGCATGCGTGCCATAGGTTCGCCATCTTGGCTATATGACAACAGCAACTGAACATTAACAAATCCATGGACATTTGAATGACAAACCTTCACCTTTGGGAG
>JANHGD010010102.1:5451-15518 GCA_027560375.1 Imantodes cenchoa
TCTATTCTATTCTATTCTATTCTATTCTATTCTATTCTATTCTATTCTATTCTATTCTTCTACTCTACTCTACTCTAATTTGTAAACAGTTTTCAGTCTTATGGAAAAGGGGGTACATAAAATCCTTATTAAACAACTATCAGCATTTGCAAGACGAGAGCCAAAGTTGGAGAACCTAGACAGCACTACCAGTGGGACCTCACAGAAACACCAAGAAGACTAAGTTTTAGATGGTTTCTTTTTCTGAGCTATGAAAAAAAAAGGGAAGCCAAAGAAAATTTTGGAAGTTGCTTTCCTAGACACAGGATTGTACTGAACTCTAAATAAACCGGAGGCTCAACCAACCCTGAATTAACAATCTTAAGGTAATGACTGTTAGAGTCAGCAATTGCGACTCCCCTTTTGTCATCTTGATGATGTCCTTCACTCCTAGTTGTCTCGTAATTATCTATTACCTAGCAATAATGTGTTCGGAAGTTCATACAGATGCCTTCCTCCAGGAGGACGAATAAGTGATTGAAAAAAATACACCAAAGACAGGCTCTTCAAGAGATCTCGGCTAATTTACAGCAGCTGTGCATCTGATTCCTCTTTTGTGTTAAGGGGGAAAAAAATTATAATGGGGCAGGAATTGCAAGGTCAGCTACCCCAGCACTCTGCAAAGATGCCAGAAACTAATCATGTGCTGCCAAAAAGGTTTTTCTACCTCTGTATGTTGTAAATCTGACACAGGGAAGTAGTGCACATACATTTGGGAGGCAAGCGATGGTCTTTTATGTCTCTCATTTAAAATGCTTCTCTGAATTGGGAATCAAATAATGGGACCAAAGCAGGCTCCAGAGTTAAATTAGTTCTGTCAAGCGATGACATCGGAGAAGCGGTCTTTGCCATAAATGGGGCCGATTTTTCAGCCTGTTTTAAGAAGGAGCAAGATTTGCAAGGTAGTAAAATTGTCTGGATTACACCGTGTAAGCCTGGATTACATGGAACAAAGTTAGTTGGAGCAATGGAGTTTGCCACATTAAAAAGAGCATGTTTCTCTTTCAATTGTATTAACTTAATTACAAACAGCAGTGTCGTCGGATTGAATCTATGATTGTAAGCAGAACCTCTTTAAGATCCCAAGAGGTACAGGAGAAAAGCTTCCACTGTTTTTCCCTCTCCTTGAATCCCATGTCAATATATGTTTTTTTCTCCGTTGCTTTTCTCCACTGAAAAGAGTGGAGGAGGGGTGTCCACAGGGTGTGGTCAAAAAAAGTTAAGATGGTGTTGGAAGAAATATCCATCTGGTTCAGTTCCAAGCTGGGAGAAAGACACTGGAAACATGGAGGCTGGTTGGAAAAATGGTTTAATGATGAAGCAGAACCATCAGGCACATGATCCTGATGCAGCTGACCACAAGGAGTTGAGAGAGAGGGTTTTTTATACCTTCTCTTGGCCTTTGCACTTGAACTTCCTGTTCCTGGACAAGAACATGTATTCTATTGGCTGTTGTAGGGGTCATAGCTGGCTCTGTAGATTGTCTGAGCCATGCTTGGTTGAAGCTCGGTCTGCTGATGCAATGAAGGGGCTTGTTGGGCAATTCCTATTGTGGCTGAGGGCTAATCCTACCTTTGTTCAGACCTTGCTGCAGGGAATTTGCTTGTGAATAGAGCTACCTAGGTCTCAATAACCTCTTTCTCTCTTAAGTGCTGACATCTGCTGAGGGCCATCAAGAAAGGTGGGGGCTGCTTTCTGCCTCCATGAGCATGTTTCTCAATTTCTTATCCAGGGAAATATAATATTCTGCCTTTTTAATACTTCTCAAAATATTTAATTCTTCTAGGGGAGGGGTGGGTGCTAACTTTCCACAATGGCAACCATAATGGTGCTATTGAAATTTGTCCATTAAGGTAGTGGAATAGGGAGGGGCGTGGCAGTGCTATGGGTGTCTCCCGCGGCAGCTCCGTGGGAAACCCAAATCCCAGCTGCTTGGGGACCCGGAACTAGACCAGAACTGGGTCAGAACCACCCTGGAGGGGCTTGAAGAAGAGAGGCACCAGTTGGTGGTCTGGGGGGACTTGCAAACCTCCCCAGGGAGTCGGCACCAGCCTCTTGACCAGCAGCTGTGGAAGACGACTCTGTCGCCATTAACTGGGAAGGCCACGATCGGAATGATAGGAGCAGAGAGATCGTGGATTGCCTGGGTGACAAGATCTAAGCATTTGTGCTGGAGAGAGGTGAAGAAGTGTTGAAGCTGGGTGAGTGTTTGGCCGATTTAATGATAAAAAGAAGAAACTTAAAAGGAGACAAAAGAGATTCCAAATGCAGCAAGCAGCTATCTAGCAATTGGAAATACCATAGAGAGAGTTAAAGGAACAGAGTTTAAAAGCCCAAGAAATTTGAGGATTTTTTATAATTGGACTTGGTAGAAGTTAAAGAGACTGGAAAAGAACAAAGAATTTGAAGAAAATATCCCATATGTGGGTGTAAAGCATTTTGGAAATTTTTGTGAAATAATTGTATTGTATTGGAAATCCAGTAATGCCATCTGCTGGTTGGAAGAAATATTGCAACAATTTGTGGAAAGATAGACAAAAAGGAAAATTGGTTGACAGTAGTGAGGACTAACTTTGCTTACAAGAAAAGATAACTTTGGAACTGTGAGAATCTGAAAGGAGAGTATGCTGAGCTATGGTGTTTGATTTTGACTTATTATGGTGATAGAAAATAATAAGACTGTAAACTGGAATGGAATATATTAAAAGTGGATATAAGAATATGAAACATAAAGAGTCTATAAGCTTTAATCGAGAGAGATTTAATTATGGAAGAGTGTGTGTACGAAGAATTAATTGGGCTATTAAAATATATTTATGAAAACATAAAAACTTATATCTTGGAATTTAGAGGGAAGTTGGATTATATAGAACATTCAGAACCTATAGTGTTGGAAAATAAGAATGAAGAACGAGGAAAGCACATTGAAGAAAAAGGGATTGATAATAAAAGACAAGATGATTTTACTGGGATTTACAGTGACAAGACAGGGGTAGATAGGGAGGAGTATCACCCCCAAAAGAACCAGTCAAAAGATAGAGGAGGTAACCGGGTGAAGAGACCAGGCGGAATTGTGAGGAGAGTTCAACAAATAATATACTTAAAAGGAAGAAAAGGAATTCAGAAAAAAAAGAATTTATATGTATAAAAATAAAAGAAAGAAAAAGAAAAAGTTAAGAGTGGAGGAGGAAAGGGAAAAACTCACAAGAAGTGGAATTTCTGAGAGACCAAAGGAGAATGGATGAAGAGGGGAGGTTAATGGAATGGAAGATGGGTGATAAGATATATGTTAATGGTTTTGAGTTACTCGTCTGTTAACCATAAAATGGATTATGATGAGATGTACTCAGGAAAGGGACAAGAGGGAGGAAGAGGAAGTAGAAAGAAAGGGGAGAGGAGGAGAAGAGGGAAATAGGTAAGAGGGAGAGAAGGAGAAAGAAGGTAGAGGGAAGAGAAGGAGATGGAGGGGAGTAGAATGAAATATTGAGGGAAAGCAGGGAAAGCAGACGGGCGATAAAAGTATGAAAGGTGCAAAATTAGGAAGTTTGATTAAGGTATATTGGATAGAAATGTATAATTATATATGTTTTGATATGATTTATGCTATATGTATGGATGCTTATGTGAAGTTGGTGAAAAAATTATGTATGTATGTATGTATGTATGTATGTTAACAAAAATATTAAACCACATATTTAAAACACCACCCCCCCAACAGATTGTTTCCCATCATAAACTGAATATTTATACAAGTTTTAAACTGCTTGAAATCTTAAAAGATCCTAGGTAGCAGAAAGAGAAGAACAGAAATGACACACTGCAGCAATGAAGCCATAGAAATATACGACTATAAAAGTTATATTAAATATTTTATTAACAATTAGAAAAACACCCCCGGTGCCCATGTTTCCTACCAATTAGGACTAAAAGGTTTCCAAAACAGCCATTTTCTGGAAAGTGATGAGGAGGGTGGGGGAGAGGAAGACCTTGCCTTGGGCATAAGCTATTATTTGGGGGGAACCAGTGGTCCATGAGAAAGTTTTGGTGGTCCCTGGGGAAATCTTGGCCCCTGAGCCGGATATGGCCGAGGGCAATTAATCCAGCCTGCGTGCGGGGACACAAGGCTGCACTGCCCAACATAATTCACCCACACGTCAGCCCCCACTCTTAAGGCGAGTGCAAACCTCACCTCAAGGAAAGAAGGAAAGGAAAAGAAAGATAGAAGAGGAAAGGAGTGGAGGGGAAAGAAAGGAAAGGAAAGGAAAGGAAAGAAGAAGGAAAGGGAAGGAAAGGAAGAACAGGAAAGGAAGAACAGGAAAGGAAAGAAGGAAAGAGGAAAGGAAAGAGAAGAAAAGGAAAGAAGGAAGAAAGGAAAGGAGGAAGGAGGAAAGGAATGGAAAGGAAATGAAATATTCATATTAGTGGTCTGCAGGACTTAAAATTATGAATTAGGGTCCGTGGGATTTAAAATTATGAATTTGGTGGTCCGTGGGATTTAAAATTATGACCTTGGTGGTCCCTAAGGTCCAAAAGGTTGGGGACCCCTGCTTTAAAGGACTTCTCACATTCAGAAATTACCAATAATTGTGTTGACCAATGCAGATTTTCCCAACCTATTTACTCATCAATAAGTTCAGACCATAACTCTCCCTTTAATAACAAAGAATTCTGGGAACTATATTCATCATACTTTTGGACCAGATTGTGTAAAACTGAATTATACTGTGGATGAAAGCATTGGGAAACCACTTCCATATTAGTACCTAGGCATCACCCTACTCATTTGCTTCTGAAGAATGAGGATGGACTTGAGGAAGCCTTTATTTTTAATAACTGCATGTGCGCTATTGAAAGCGTTCATTTATTTGGCTTCATAATAGTCATTAAATGATGAGAATTCGTTTTTCTGCTGTATGTTAATTAATAGTAAGCTTACCAAGTAGGGTAGATAAACAAGCAGGCATCTGCAGCATGGGCCTGTAATGAATTTAATGCTCCATCTGAGATACATTTATTCAGAAGAAAAGTCCAGTCTGTTAAAAGGGGACTAATTTCCAAGCACGTTTGCAAAATTAGTAATCCTAACTAGACCATAGCCGCATGCGATTTCTGTCTTCATTCAGAATATTCAAAATGAAGCAGGGATGAAATTCTCCCAGTTCGCTCATGCCTGTCGGTCGTCAGAGAGCCAGTCGCGAAGGCAGCGCAAGGCTCTACCCACCCGCCCGGCTGCCACCATTTGGGGTTTTTTTAACCCTCTGTGCATGTGCAGAGGGTAAAAGAACCCAAATGGTGGTGTCTGGATGGGTGGGTGGAGCCCAGGGGCGGGTTCCTCCTAGCTGCATACTGGTGCGCTGCACGCGCATCGCCATGTTTCGTATGCACGTACACTTGCTATGCGTATGCGTGTCCCCTCACGCGATTTTGCTTCCACGCATGCGCAGGAAGCAAAAAAAGGCAAAAATTAAAAAAAAAAGAGATGGCGTCAGGTCACGCGCAATCAGCGGGCCGTTACCAGAATGGTAGAGTGCACCGCAGTGGGTAGGAACCCACCACTGGTGGAGTCTTGCACTGCCTTTGCGACCGGCTCTCCGATGACCGACAGGTACGAGCGAACCAGGAGCATTTCACCTCTGAAATGAAGCCTCTTTTCCTTCCCCCAAAATGGTTTCAGTCTGTAATCTCTGTGGTTTTGAACATGAAAGGATATACAGATTGTATGGTTTCCAATTGTTCATCCAAGGGTAGTCATAATTAAAATGCTGAGAAATGTGTAATAACTCTGTTTATGTAATTCGGAAGTGGTTTCTCTCTTCTTTTAAATCCAATTAGATGATCGATACCCCACTGGGTCATGGTTTCAGAGATATTTCCTAAATAGAGAAGCAGAATAATCTCAGGTGGCCAAAAACAACAGTGGGAGTGGGAGTGCCTTCCGACTTCCTGCCAGCTTCCCCATTGAGTTCCCTTGTGGAAAGCTGGCAGGGTGCATCAGAAATCTTCCCTCATGCCTGCCTGACTTCACTCTCTCCCTCCCTCTCCTTTCCTTACTTCCTCACTTCCTTCCTACTTTCTTCCCTCCTCCCTCCCTTTCTTTGCTGTTCGTATCTCTTCTTCCCTCCGTCCCTCTCTTCCACTCTCCCTTTCATCCTTCCATTCTTTCTTCCTTCTCCCCTCTCCTTCCTTCTCTACCTCCTTCCCTCCTCCTTTTTCTCTCCCTTCCTCCTCCCTTCTTTACTGTTCCTCCTTCCTTTCTCCATCTCATTCCATTCTTCCTTTCTTTTACCCTCCTTTTTACCCTTCATACCTGCTGTTCCTTTCTCCCTCCCTTCCTTCCTCCCTCCCTCTGATACAACTATAATTAGCAGCATGCTTGGAAAACTTCTGATGTAAGGAACACATATTGACTATGTGCCACCATTTGCCTATATTAAGCTTATAAAGAGCAGAGGATTAAAAATTCCATTGAAGACATACAGATTCATATAAAGAAACGAGGCTAGACTATGTGCCCCATTGATTTTAGTATGTTGCACCATATCGGGGTGGATGTCCTACACATCCTGCTGGGTAAAACACTATAAATAAGGTGTATCTCAGCATGTGTGTTTTGATTTTCACCCTAAATTTGCAGTTCACTTGTCTCAACTTTTCAAACTTTAAAAAAGTTGTATAACAAGAGACTCTTTGTTGTGTTTGTGATTTTGATTTCTGGATGTAAAATAGTGGAAGTGAAGTATCTTGTGTTTTTTAAATTGCTTTTTCAAAATATTTAGCATATATAAAGTTTATATATTCTGTACAAAACTCTATGTCTGTTCATGTATCTATAACTAGATCTCTATCAATCTGCCCTACCAATTTTACTACAGATTGAACTGCTTTTTGACACTTTGCATTGTAATAATACACACATACATACAAGCATCAATTAATTAAATATAAATCTAGATAGGAAAACAAATTTTGGGATAGCAATCAAACTTCAGCATAATTATTACAAAGAACCTAGATAGTTTATTTACGTCTAACTCTATAGAAATATCTGTGTATTAATATTTATAGAGTAGGTCTTTTCATTTTCACTGTCTGGGTAGGAATTCTCTGTACAAAGACAGATGCCTAACCAGTTTTTGATTTTTGACATATTTGTTTTTCTTAGGACATATATTTGGTGAGCACTTTATATTCATGAAAAATTGTTTCTTGGAAAGTAGAAACTAAATTATTCTAAAATAATATTTCCAACAGACAAATAAACAACTGAGCATTGGGAGAAGTTAGATTATATAAGAAGCTTATTATTATTCAATTAGGGATCTTGAATTTTCTCCAATGGCCATTTCTTTTGTTACTCAAAATGAAGTGTTTGGACCTAAATTTTATCAAGCATACATATATTATAATAGTTCCAATTTGAAAGGGACAGAATTTATTTGTTGTAATATGTCTCTTCTTAATTAGAATAGGTTGGTCAAGATTCCTTTTTGCTCTTGAAAATAAGCATATTTGCATTGTAATTTTATGAGATATTATTATAAAATGAATAGTTTGGTGTTATTTTAGAATAGTTTTTCAATCTTTCATTAGCATATACTCAATCAGTAGATCAAAATGTATAGCACTTTACTTCTTGCTGTTTAAGAACATATGCCAGTGATGGCGAACCTTTTTTTCCTCAGGTGCCGAAAGCGCGCAACCATGTACTATCACACGCCCGTGCGTGCCCACACTCATAATTCAATGCCCCCGCTCCTCACCCCGCATGCATGCATACCTGAACACCACACACTGCCCTGACCCCCCACACTGCCCTGACCCCCCATGACGCCCCCTGCTCCCCAACTCCAGTGGGCCTGGTAGACCTGTTTTTCACCCTCCCCAGGTGCCAGAGGCCTTTTTTGGAGCCTGGGGAGGGCAAAAATGGCCTCCCCTGTCCCCTGGAGGTCCTTTGGAGGCCAAAAACGCCCTCCCAGAGCCTCAGCACAAGCCCAAAAACAGCTGGAGCTGAACTAGGGCAACAGCTCGTGTGCTGGGAGATATGGCTCCGTGTGCCACCTGTGGCATGGGTGCCATACGTTCGCCATCACGGGCATATGCTGTAATATAAGTAATTATTTATTGCATCAATACGTTTAAAATAAACTTTCAAATAGTAATTAAATCACTTAACCTTTGGATACTAAGACAATTTGGTTAGGAAAATTATGATCATCTTGATAGAGCAATCTGTCAGATGTAAATTCCTCTACATAGTCACCTGGTTTTTTCCATGTGATCAAATGCTGATTACATACTGTAATTAGGATTCTTTCAATTGGAGCCAATCCTCATGAATGTATCACTCAGACATTATCTATTAATGAATACATGTTCATTGATTGGTGAGTTTGACTGCCTTCCTTTGTACATCCTTCTACTTGAACTGGGGAATGGTATCAGCAGCAAGCAACCAGAGCCGCTTGTAAATTGCTAAAGTAAGCAACTTTATTATCTTCTACCAATGTTGCAAGAATATCCCCAGGCTGCTTGCCTTCCCCTGGGAATGTCCAGAAAAGACTTTATGGATCTTGGGGGAGGTCTGGATGCTGCTTGCAGCTATGTAATAATTCCAAGCTGGAAACTCACTTGATCCCTTCTAGCCTAGCTGGCAGTTTCCTAATATAAGGTTCAAATAAACTAAACTCGTTTAATAACAGTCCAACTTGCTTACTGAATTTTCTTACATTACCATTTGCTGCCTTCTTAGCTTTATGGTTCTTTAAAGATAAGATGTCAGTCTTGATGCCATGACTGTAATCTCTTGAATTCAATAGCCCTGAGCAACTGTTTCAGTTATAAATATTTTGCTATGTGCCTATGGAAACCAATTCTTTATTGTCTATGGCGACATATTTGAATACAATAAAACAGATATTGTAATATGTCATGGTTGATGCTATGCAAGGTAACCATAGAAGACAATCAATATTAGAGAGAGAGGTTATTTTTACAATTTCATATAGAAATGTACAGAAGTAGCACTCAATAAAGCACGAGCTACAGTTTTACATTTATATAAAATGCAGTACTGAACGCTACTTCTGCTGATTGCCAGCTGCCGGCAGTTTGGCAGTTCGAGTCTCACTGGCTCAAGGTTGACTCAGCCTTCCATCCTTCCGAGGTCAGTAAAATGAGAACCCAGATTGTTGGGAACAATATGCTGACTCTATAAAACAGCTTAGAGAGGGCTTTAAAGCACTGTGAAGCAGTATATAAATCTAAGTGTTATTGCTAAAAGCATTTCATTGTCATTTTTTTATATACAATATATTTTTCAGACTATAAGACGCACTGGAGTATAAGATGCACCTTAGTTTTGGGGGAGGATAATAAGAAAAAAAGCTGATTGGCAGGTGGATCAGCCTCGTGGAATACCCCCAATCAGCTCTTTCCAGAGTTGAATTTTAGAAACAGGTTCACTAGTTTTGAGCTCTGCGCTTGCTTTTTTTTCTGCCTCTGAAACCTCCATTTCAGAGGCTTTTTTCTGAAGCTCTGTTTCAGAGGCTTTTTTTCCTGAAGCTCCATTTCAGAGGCTTTTTTTCTGAAGCTCCATTGTAGAGGCTTTTTTCAGCCTCTGAAACCTCCATTTGAGAGGCTAGATGGGGCTACATTTGGAGTATAAGACGCACCCAGATTTTCACCCTCTTTTGGGGGGGGGAGGTGCATCTTATATTCCGAACAATACGGTAAATGATACATGTACAATAACAATTTAAAATATTTTATTTG
This sequence comes from Imantodes cenchoa, assembly GCA_027560375.1. Classification (NCBI taxonomy): domain Eukaryota; kingdom Metazoa; phylum Chordata; class Lepidosauria; order Squamata; family Dipsadidae; genus Imantodes; species Imantodes cenchoa. The sequence continues at coordinate 15,262 of JANHGD010010102.1, forward strand.
TTTAATATATTTTTATCTTATCTTACTTCCATAATTGTACTGAAGGAATTCTCATCTGATCTTTCTGGCACTGTCCAGATCTTATATAGCTTTAGTAAAATAGTTGTTACATGCATTTCAAGGAGTGTCTCAGATATTCTATTTTATTACCATTAGCATTGATATATTTAGTTATAACCATTTGTATTCCACTATTCCTATGATTTCCGGTAGCATAATAATAACAATAATAATATCATCATCACCAGTGGCTGCAG
>JANHGD010010102.1:21346-32289 GCA_027560375.1 Imantodes cenchoa
GGGGACCCGCCCCCTCGTTCTAGGTGAATAAATTATGCTAATGAGACACCCGGGGTTGTGGCAGGCGCTCGAAGGCGGCGCGCGCGGCGGCGGCGGCGTTCAGCCCAGAGAAACGAGCGGGAGGCTCCTGAGACGACGTTGCTGTCGCTGCTGCTGCTGCTGCTGCTTTCCTGACAGCCGCTACTAGAGGCGCCTACGCAGGCAGGCAGGCAGGCAGGCAGGGGGCTGCAAACGGCGAAGGGGGGGCGGAGACGCTTCTGCTCTCGACTTGGGTTAAAGGGCTTTGATGCTGAAGTAACTCCGAAGTTCGCAGGGCGGCGGAAAAAGCGCCCGGGAAACCGGAGGGGGAGCCGGAGAGAAGCAACAAGTCCGTCGGCGCCGTCGGGGGAAAGCGCCTGGAAAGCAGCACCTGACGAGGTTTGCCGGTCGGCAGATGCCATAAAAGGCAGCGGCTGGCGGAGGGTGAAGGCTGCCCTGCTTCTCGGGGTGGGGGACCCGCCAGCCTCTTTGGAGGGCAGTTTGAGAGCTACCTTGGGAAGCCTGCGCGACGCTTTTTTTGGCATTGCAAGTGCCCTTTCTCGGCTTTGGAGGGACCCTTTGAATTTTTGTCCCGTTCTTGTTGTCCCTATTCTTCTTCAGCTTCAGCTTCAGTTTCAGCTTCAGCTTCTTCATCATCATCTTCTTCTTCTTCTTCATCATCATCATCGTCTTCTTTTTGGAGGGGATCTTCGGGCAAAGCAGCCGTCCACTGAGGAGGAGGAGGAGGAAGAGGGGGATTTCTGTGCTGCCTCTTCCAGCCAAGCATGGTGGGGAAAAGAAACCCCGATGCCAAGGGGGAAGCCGGCTGCTTTGGTGGACAGGGTTTCTGCACCCTCAGGTCTGCTCCGCCCTTCCACTCGCTGCTGGCTGCCTTCCTTCTGTCGGTGGGATCCATAGCTTCCTGTGTCTACCTGGGGATGAAGACCAACGACCTTCAGGCCAGGGTCTTTGCCATTGAGGCAGCGCGAGGGGACGTGGGCGCTGATGCTGCCCTTGCTGGGTCCTACCTGCCCAGCTATTCTTTGGATCAGCTGAATTCCCTGATGCAGAAGAAAGTGGAGCAACTTCTGGCTCAGGTGAGGTGGCCCTGAAAATGGAGGACGGGATTGGCCGTCTCAAGGAAAAGAGGTTGCTAGCCAGCCAGTCAGGTCAGAGTTACCTGTGGGTTTCTGAAATGGACTGGCGGGCTAGGTCCCCTCTAGGAAAATAACATTATTTTAGCCATCAATGAGCTCTAGGGTAGCTAGTTGTGAGGGGTGATAGAAGCTGCAGCTCAGCAACATCTGGAGGTCAACCCGTTGTTGACTCCTGCCCTTCTTGCCTTGGTCGTTAACCAAAGGCAACGTGTCAGACGGAGAGATGGTGTGTATCTTGGTGTGATGGTGGTTGGGAGCTGGTATGATGGGGGAAAGTAGAAGAGCAAAATACTTTTGTTAGGAATTGTCTGATTGAAGAGATAAGGCGGCAATCAAATTTATTCACTTTTTGTAATAGTATGTGTGGCATTTACTTCTTCCCTTTTCTGCACCAAGACAGTATGTATAATACCCCAGTTTCTTCCTATGTGGCATTCAGTATTAAGTGAGAAAACCATGGCTGTCCCCATGTGACCCACTGATCTCACAGCTAACTGAGGGTTGAAACCTGTGTTTTCCAAATCCTAGTTCAGCACTCTAACCACTACCCTACACTGGTTTTGTCTGTATTAACTCATTTGAGGGCAATGTAAGTTGGAATGCACTTCTATCTTTTTTTGAATGCCAGAACCGGTTCTTCTCTCTGTTAGCATTGTTCTTTTGTAGGCTATCCTATGCTCATAAGGATTTTTTTCTTAAGATATCATTACCAGTTACCACCCCCAGCCCCACAAAAAAATTAGAAGAAAAAGAGGGCCATGAATCTATAAAACAAGTGTGCTGCCTGGAGTCTGGACATGGGAATTGTGCTCAGTTGAATAAACTAAATAAACAAGTGGTAGCTATCGGTTGCCTGAACAAAATTCTTTAAAACAAGGGTTATTATAGAGCTCAGTGGACTGCTATGAACTAGAGGCAATATGGGGCATTTGTTGCATTCCAGGAATAGCTTGAAAAAAGAGACAGCGGTAACATTAAGCGGGGCTCCGTGTTACATGTTACAGAATGATATTCTTCCAACTGCATTTTGTTTTCTTATGATGTGTAGGAGATGACCAGGCTGACCCCTCGCTTGGGCTCATCTCCTACATGAGGGTTACTTGGTTAGCATTATGGCTGATGAGAGTGCCACACGGACATGTGTTTCTAAAGTAGATATTTAAGTTTTAGTGGGCAGCCAGGACTAGTTCAGGAGGCTGCTTGGCAGCAGCAATTAGAATTCAACTGCCAGGAACTATTTCTATAAATGTGGAAGCAGTTGACTTGCATATAGAAAATATTCATTGCTTTTAATCTCTAATTTTCAGATATTTGCCCAGATAAAATTCTCTGTATATGCATAGATACTATGGGGAAAGATAAGCAATGGTTTTCATACATAAGAGATAACACAAACGGACCTGGGTTCTGCTTAATTTTTTTTTCCTTTGGAGTTGATGTGTGATATTTAAACCAGGGACAGCAATAGGTGTGACTCCATAAGTTGTTAAACTCTATTGCTCATCATATCCTCTACCAGGATAGCCAATCATTACAGATGAGAGAGTGGGACTTTAAGAACATCTGGAAATACATGCTTGATTCACTTCTGATTTAAGCTGTGGCTATGATTACAGTGAGCAAGTGATCAATGGATTAATGTACAGAAACTAGAAATGATGAAAGTTAAACGGGCTAATAAATACCAGTTTATTGTATATTTACTCCTTATAAATACCGTAGAAGAGATTTGACACTAGTTCTCTCATTCAGCTTCAGGAATGTTTTTCAGATGTTCTTTTTCTTCCCTATAGAAGACCTATGAACATATGGCAAAAATCAGAACAGTAAGAGAAGCTTCTTCGGAATGCAACTGCCCACCAGGTAAATGAGAAGAGCATCTAAAAATATTCTAAAACAATTTGACGCTGCTTTTATGTCGTATGTATAGATGTATATTCAGTATTGCCAGATATTGAACAATGTGTTCTCACAGTTCCTTTGATTATTTTATTGGCGAAAGAATCAGGAATAAAATACTGTACAGACAAGTTAATATAATCGAAAGATTAGGGAAAATATTAATTACGCTAACTAATTTCTTACCTCCTGCTCCATTCCTGGAAAGGAAGTTGCTTTAATTCAGTGAATTATTTCTGGGTGGGCATGAATATATTGCACAATAATAGTTAAGGAGAATCATAAACAAAATACAGCAAAACAAATCTTATTGTAATGTAATGTGTGGTAAAGCCTTGAACCTGTATGATCTTAAACTGTTCAACGTGAGTTTAAGCTTTCTTGTTTAAAGCACAATAAATTTTATGGGACTCATTCCCTAGGAAATCCTGTTTAAGGTTACAATCAGTCACTTTAATGCTTCCTTACCAGAGAGGAAGCCCTATTGAATTCAATGATTTCTTTTTTAGCAGAAATATATCTGATTGCACTGTGTGACTACAATCCCTGGGGTTTCTGTCTGTCATAAGCCAGTGACTTATTTTTAACATAGGAAAGGATATAAAAATGACTTAAATAAATAAAGAATAATTGAACCCAGTAGGATGCACTTTTTAAGCAAATAAGCATTAGATGAAGATTATAAAGCTAGAATCCTTTTCACATTTATTTAGCATTAAATCATATTGAATTTGGGGCTTGCTTTAAGTAGATAAATGTTCATAGGCTCATGCTGTTTATTCATCTATTTTAAAGCACTCAGAGGTTTATTTCCAAATAAATGTATTTAAGAATGTTCAGTGAATGAACACATAGTAAATGAAGCATTCTAGAAATGTTTGCATTTCAGGGGTAGATTCACATATTCTGTTACTACACAGTAGAAGTCATTATCTGTGAGATGCCTTATTGAAAAAAGGAGAAAGTCAAGTGTACAAGTTAAGACTAAACAAAACTTTAGTTAATAATTGTTAATAATTGTTTTTCAATTTGCATACACGTAGAATACATGCATTTTTGTTGCATTTGTATACTATGTGTTTGTGTGTGTGTATTTTTGAATTAGTTATTTTTAAATGTTTGAGCCTGTAAAAATGAGATCAATAATTGTGGGAATTTATTACTTCCCCCTTTTAAAAAAAAAAGTTGCAGTACAGTACTGTTTATGTCTATATATTTTTAACTATCTTTAGAAATTAGAAATTAGCATTAAATAGTGCTATTTTTGTTGGGTTTCTTGAAGTTAGAGTGGCAAATAGGCTATTATAGTTACTTATTTATGGTGGACTCTGTGCTAAGACGATGCTCACACAAACAAGTGGATCCTATGAACTATTTCACCATCAAGACTTAAAGAGAAGTATTGACCTTTTCAGGGATATATTAGGAATAAAATTAATTTGGTAGTTAGATCTTTAAAGCCTGCGTGGGGGGGTTTAGCAAAGGGGGTTTAACCTTATATTTTATTCATACAAACATTATGGAATACGTCTAAGGTTCTGCATGTATATAGCTTCTTTGCTGCAGATGAGTAGAGTAATGTAAGGATATTGGAATCAGAGACAGAAAATGTGCCTGAGATCAGACTTAGAGCAGTGTTTTTCACACTTGAAAATTCTAGCTGAGGAATAATGGGAAGTGAAGTCCATTACAGCTTAAAGTTGCCATTGGCCCAGAGCATGTCCAATCTACCATTATGGAATGATGGTCCATGGATGAATGTGAAGGTGCTTTGGAGAATAAAATAACCTGAAAACCATTTCACTTATTACTCCAGTAATCAGTTATCTGTATCTGGAAACAGGTTTGCAGCTTGTAGAAGTTCCTCATACCATGATTGCTGAAAATTGATAGTAATTTAGGTGGAAAATACCTGAAAAGTACAGATTATGTTAAAATAGCACAAATCAAGAAAAATCTCCCAAACCCAGCAGTGGTGGATTTCAATTACCTTTGCTACCGGTTTAGGAACGGGAGCACACAGGAGTGCGTGTGCACCACTTCTGTGCGGAAGCTCCGTGATAATGTTTCACTAGGTGGGCGGAGCCTCCCGCTGCTGCTGCTACTGGTTTGCCTGAACCGGGCCGAACTGGTAGGAACCCACCACTGAAACCCAGCCTTGCCCATGTGGAATGTGGCTCCATCCACTTTGTAATTCTTAGCCCTTCCCCCAAACAATGTTAATTATAATTCTTAGACACCAAAAGGGGCATATTGTAGAGAAGCAACTCATTTGCTTTTGAGCATATTGCCAAAAGAAATCTGCAAGCAATTATGGTTTCTTAATGAGCATATACTTATGATATATATATATCTGAGGATGTGTTTTTCAAATGTATGTGTTATTTATGTGCTTTTAAAATATCTTGAAATGTATCCAATCCAATGTAATCACAGAAATTTTATTGTGATATGTAGTGCCCATATTTAAACTTTGAAAGGTATTGATATCCAACTAAAATTATGCTAAAGTATACCTTAGGTATTAATATCCAAGTAAAAAATGCTAAATAAAATATGTTTGATAATCATGCTAATCCTACAGATCAAAAATAAAGAGTAAAAGGGGTGATTCTTTTGATTGGCTCAATTAATATTCAAAATGCTGGTAAGTGTAAAATTTGAATATATGTTTGTCAATTGCCGAGCCTTTATTCTGAATTGGTTTTCAAATATAGATATTGGAATACAAGCAATCAAACAAATGTTTTGATGCAGGTAATATTATGCTACTATAAGAATCTTTAAATCATAATAAAAAACAGGCGTGGTGTTTTAAATTAGTTTTGCATGCTCTGAAAAATGAAAAAAAATAGTATGTATTTTTAATTATTTCTATACAATAGAAGGGATGTTCTGATTGGGGTGTAGCTATGCATGCATATTACTTTGTGTATACAGTAATGTATGTTCTGGATGAAGTGAATTTAATTAGAATATCCGGCTTCCTTTATAAATGCTATGATCTCATGTGTGGACCAGATATATAGCATGATGAATATCTTGATCCTTGCAAACCTGTTCTACTTTTATTTTAATATAATTTCAATGTTTATCCTTGTTTTCATCTCTACCCAGACCCCAGCCTATGAGTTAAACAAACAAGTTATCAGTAATGAGACAAATATTAAAATACAATTCCCCTCCTTAAATGGACACTATCCCACAACAGCTTCAAGACACGTAAAATTCATAATACGTTGCTACCTGTTATTTTGGACTGAAGTGTGATCAAAGGTTTTTCTTTTTCTTTTTTCTTCTTCTCCTCGGAGATGTTGATATCATGCCGCTTTCCTTCTGGTCACTAGCTAGCTTCTTCCTCAACATTTTCTTCATTGACACTTCGTTTCTTATGTTCCTTTCATACCTGTCATCTTGACTCCCTGTTTTGATACCAAGTTTTCTCTAGGCTTTTGATCAAGGAAGGAGAACAGGCCACAGAACTTCAGAAAGTAAGAGAAGAGAGGTTTTATTAATGTAATTCTGCTTTACAGTGATCTGAAATGACCAAATTTCCATGATTTTATCTGAGGAAGATGAGGGGGCTTTTTGACAATACAATGAAACCAAGATACTGAACTGGGCTTTGTTTGTTTGTTTGTTTGTAGTTTCTGTATATATTTCTCAAAATCAGTCACTTTCTCTTCCCACTTGATATACAATAGCAATCAATCTGAGTTTTAGTTCTTCTGCCCTACAAGATTTAAACAAACATGCGTGGGTCTGTGTCTTTGTTTTCTGGGACTATTTCTGCTGTGATGTTGTATGCCAGTGTTAGTTAGTTAGTTAGTTAGTTAGTTTATTTATTTATTTATTTGTCAAGCTTGTACAAGGTAGTAGGTATTGGTATAAACATAAAACATTAGCAAAGTAGGTACAGGTAAATTAGGCCATAAGACTGTAGGACAGGAACAGTAGGCACAATGGTGCGCTTATGCACGCCCCTTACAGACCTCTTAGGAATGGGGTGAGGGCTACTGTAGATAGACTAAGGTTAAAGTTTTTGGGGTTTGGGGAAGAAACCACAGAGTCAGGTAGTGCATTCCAAACATTGATCACTCTGTTGCTGAAGTCGTATTTTCTGCAGTCGAGTTTGGAGCGGTTTACATTAAAATTGAATCTATTGTGTGCTCCTGTATCGTTGCGGTTGAAGCTGAGGTATTCATTGACAGGTAGATTATTTTATGAATTACATTTAGATCAGATCTGCTTCCCCAAGTCTCCTCTTCCTGAAATGTCTTCTCAGCAAAATGGTTTTGAAGGAAAACATCTCCAGATGGTTACTGAGATGGCCGGTAGCCCAATTATATTGTACCTCAGAAACAAGCTGGCCAGGAAAAAAAAATCTCAAATGTATTCCTTGTTTGCAGCTGGAAACGATCTCTGTTTTCTCTCATTTGCAGGCATGACCAAACGAACATATGTGGAAGCTGTCCTTGAGGGCATCAAGCAGTGTCAGGAAGAGGGATTGGATATAGATGTAAGGTACGTTAGGTCCTCTGTGATTCTGAGTTCTCAGCAACCCAGATTCAGATTACAAAATTGCTTGTTTGGGGCATTGACTGAACCCAGGATGTGATTTTTTCAGTGACTGTGGCTGAATCATAGCTTACCACATGATGCCAAGTCGACCAGTTTATAACGCCAAATTTCCCGGAAAGACTGGACGGACCCCAAGCGAGACATCTTCCTATTTCTTTTCCAGCGGGGAAAATCCTTGCATTGTTTTTCATCTCCATTTGCTTAAAAAAAAAACTCATTTAACTATACATCTCCTGTCCAAAATGCACTCGAAGGCCCTAACCCTCTGAAACAGGCGTCTCCAACCTTGGCAACTTGTGGACTTCAACGCCCAGAATTCCACAGGCAGCATGTGCGGGCTGAGGAATTCTGGGAGCTGAAGTCCACAAGTCGTAAAGTTGCCAAGGTTGGAGACCCCTGATTTAAATGACACTGTAAGTGTGGTGTTTTTCAGTAGTGTGCTGGGAATAATTTTGAAAAAGTTACTTTAGCAACTCCCGCATGGAGCAACTAAAGACACTCAGAGTAATTCAGTGTATTTAAATTTAAGTTGGGTGGACTTCAACTCCCACAATCCTATGCTCGCTGGAGAATTCTGGGAGTTGAAGTCCACACATCTTTGCCCTGGCTGAAAAAACACTGGTCTAATAATGGGATCCCATTGAACTTTTCAAATTAGTTCCCATTGCACTTAAATGGCTGGATTCTAATAAAGACCCAACATTGCAGGAACTCGGCCCAATCGTGTAGCACATGATTGAATCCCCATTGATTGAGCATGGTGAGTGTTAGGCTGAGTGGTGCTTGGCCTGAAATATGTATTTTGTTCTCTGAGTGACAATATTATTGCAATGTTTTAGTTATTCTTCAGGATTCTGTTCAAATTACAAGGGACCCAAGTATACCGAAAACCCTTTTTTACAAATGAAAAATGTTGACGCTTCATTAACTTTACCACCCAGTGTGACATTTGCTTGCGTAGTTCCTCTTTTAAGTTTATTTTTATTGCAAAGTTTTGGTCTTGTTTCTATTTCGTATTATATTATCTCTGGATAATGGTTTAATTTTCCGATGTACCCATGTGATTTGATTTAGGCAGATAGAAATAATGTCAAAACTGGGTATTTTAAAGGACGTGTTCCTGGGAAATAAACTCTGGATGTAGATGTCAAGCAATTCAAACTTGTTCAAGTGGATGTACAAGCATGCAAAGTTTCTTCTTAATATCTAAATTGTATCAAGTCATGTGTTTGTGGTATATGTAAATAGCATCGTACTGTATTTTACCAGCTAGCTTCCTTGTGCGGAGATGTTGACCATTAAGTTTGAAGCTATGCCATAACAGTGCACGATAAAACACATTTATTTAAGTAGCCATTGTTTACAACACTGTTTCTCAACCTTGGCGTGGCTTTCTGGAGAATTCTGGGAGTTGAAGTTTACACACCTTCAAGCTGCCAAGGTTGAGAAACACAGATGTACAGTAGTGACTTTGCAAGTACTGTAGATAGCTTCTGAACTGATATTATCATGGAACAACTAAGATCAGAGTTTTCCAAACTTCTCTCTATGCTGGCTAGGGAATTTTGGGAGTCAAAGTCCAGATATCTTAAAATTGCCAAAGTTAGCAAATACTGAACTAGATTAACTAGATTTAATCTTGCATGCAACACAGAAATTATTTTCTGTTGAGTTTCTTTCTTTCTTTTTTTAATTTCCCAATTAAGTGATTTTCCTTCTGTATGCTAACCAGACTTAATTGCAGTTAAAGCCTGAGCTTAGAAGCTGGCTTGTTGCTGCCACTTTTATTTATTTTTCATTTTTTATTTTTTAAAGTGCAAAGGCGCTTTTGTTAAGAGATGCCGATTGCAATAGAATCAGGTGGACTCTGAAGTTCCCACACATTAATCATTGGAACAGCTTGCCTCCAGAAGTTGTGAATGCAACACTGCAAGTTTTTAAGAAGATGTTGGATAACCGTTTGTCTGAAGGTTTCCTGCCTAAGCAGGGGGTTGGACTAGAAGACCTCCAAGGTCCCTTCCAACTCGTTGTTGTTGTTATTATTATTATTATTTAAGGAACTAACCCCTTGGTTGCTGCCACTTTTAATGAATGCACGAATGTTCACTTTTTATCTAAAGAAAGTAGTGTACAAAATACTCTTGAGTGTTCAGGGTCAAAATATTTATACAACTTCTCTTAACTGGTGGAGAGGCATTGTTTCTTCCCTACCTTATCCAGCTACAACCAATAGATTATCTGTTATCTCATATTAACTGGCTCTAATCAGCTGTCTGAACAACTGCTGATTTAATGAAAAAGCTTTATGTACACCGAGAGCATAGGCAACAAAGACAAATTCCTTGTGTGTCCAATCACAGTTGGCCAATATTCTGTGTAAAAAGCTCATAGAATAGAAGCTTAAAATATTTCCCCATAGATTCCAAGGGTGCAGCACAATATTTCTAAGGTTAAGGAGGAACCTATATGTTATTGTGGGGAGGCTTATACTCCAACAAGGCAAAGAAACATATGGGACAAGAGATAAACAAAATTGATATTGATGTAATTTGTGTCTGCCTGTTATTAATTATAGTGATTATTAATGCACTCTAATAATCACTAAGTACCTTCTGCATAGTTTATTTGTTTGTTACATTTACATGCCACCTATCCTGTTCTGCAAAGTGATTCTGGGCGGCTTATAATAAAAATGATAAATGTAAAACTGTTCCCCCTGCAGTCATTAACATTGCAATTCTATAGCCACTTTTTTTGAGGAGCTTTGAAAGCCATGTGTAAACTTTGGAGTATCAGGTTCTGCATCCTTGGCTTAGTCCAATTTTGGTTTTCTCTAGATATTTTTGGACCATCATTCCCATTGTCTCCACGTAGCAAAAGCATGGCCCATGTTGGCTGAGATGATTGAAGCTAGTCAAATAGATTTGGAAGGGTAATGGGATATGTAAGTGATCTTGGGGTAAGAGGAGAAGAGATGCTGGCTAAGGAAACAATCAGGGATGAGAGGCAGGAGTACCCAGTGACTTAACGGTCAGAGGGAAAAAACTTAGGAAGGTCCTGCCCAGGGGTGGGCTTCAAAAATTTCAGCAACGGGTTCGCTGCCCAGTTGCTGATGGGTGTGGCCATGGTGGGCATGGCCTAGTCAGCCTCCTGCACCATGGCAGGGGGAGGGTGCTTTCGCCTTCCCCAAGCTCGGGAGGTTTTCCTCAAGCCTCTGGGAGGGTGAAAACTGCCTCCCCCAGGCTTCAGAGGCCCTCCGGAGGCCAGAAACCTTCGAGCCTCTGAAAA
>JANHGD010010102.1:237309-247817 GCA_027560375.1 Imantodes cenchoa
AAGCCACGCCCACAGAACCGGTAGGGAAAATTTTTAGATTTCATCACTGCTTTCTGGGTACGGCTTCACTGGGAATACCTATGTCTCAAGCAAAATAATCTCTTTTACATATCTATTATTCCTGTTAACTTTTTGCAGGGTGGGCATGAACAGGCAACCTAGGCAAGGAACTCTTAATGTTCAGACACTAATCCTTTGACAACCTCTGGGGTTCCTGTTCCTGATATTGCATTTATTTGCTTTGACTATCATCTGTTCTCATTAAGCAAATGAGGAAATTGAGAACTTGGTTTTGCTGTTTGCTTTTGGGCAAGTGTACAGAAGGAAGTTAAAGAGAGTGAGTGAACAAGTGGAAAGTACGATCTGGAGTTAGCATTATCTCCATCCTTGACCTTCTGCTTATCTAATAGATAGATGGCAGGGAAACAGACCCACTGTGTGCTTAAGGATCAATGCAAACAGTTCCAAAGAGTGCAGAATTTACCTACAGCAATGGAGGGGAATGATATAATGCATTACATTAAGCAGTTTAACTGGAATGCCCAGTTTTAGCTTTTGTTCTGCGATTTCTGGATTAGATTTATACTTAGTTATGGAATTGTTAAGATTAGGTTATAAATATTCTTACATAGAATTATATAGTTATGTAGGTTATTTTGACAGGGAAATGTTCTTGAATAGATTTACCTGTCTGCTATTCCCATGATCACGCCTACAACAGATTGCAATGTTATGTTCACTTCAAAATAAGCTTTATAAATCCTTCATAAGGAATTAATGGCCTGCAGCCCAAAGCACTTATTGTCTGTTTCTTAAATGTTTCCAGCATAACAGTCTTTCCTCTGGATCTTAATTTCCCACAATACATACAACAGTCCCCTACTCTTTGTTAGCATGAATTCAAGCACCTACCTATACTAAAATTCTACTTGTTGATCCTTTTCCCTTGTACCAATCTGGCAAACATTTCAATATTATGAAAATATGTTGTTTTTTTTAAAAACCATCATCTACACATTTCTAGAAAATGCCAAAAACATTTTAAAGGGTAGATATATTTGATCTGCATGCTTTGATACTGTATGTATAGTTTAAGCACGATTCTCTAAAAATGAATTGAAAAGTTTAGTGGATTTTTAAAAAGCATATCTATAATCTAAATTGTCAGGAAAATCTTTAAGTATAAAGTCCATGTTTTATTTTGTTGGTCATTGTTTAACAATAACCTATTGTTATATATTTGATTGCAAATAAATAAAGCATGCCTTCATAATTCTTTTAAGTATATTTGAATGTACAGTATTGGTTCTGTCTGGAAATCAATGAAAATTGTCCTCTAATGCACCTGTTAGCAACTTTTTGCTTAGCTGTTTTTGATGTTTATTCAAGGTATTTTTTCCTCTTCTACTCTGTCTTGTCCAACTTTTGGAGATTGCCTGGACAAGCCCCTGCAGGATTCTTGCAAAGGTTTTTCAGAAGTGGTTTACTATTGCCTCCTTCTTAGGACTGAGAGAAAGTTAATAGTCTAAGGCAGTGATGGTGAACCTTCTTTTCTTCGGGTACCAAAAGCATGTGGTCACACGCTATCACGCATGCACGAGTGCCCACATCCATAATTCAATGCCTGGGGAGAGCGAAAACAGCTTCCCCTGTCCCCTGGAAGCCGTCTGGAGGCCGGAAATGGCCCATTTCCCAACTTTTGGTGGGCCTAGTTGGCCCATTTTTCACCCTTCCCAGGTTCCAGAGGTTTCCCTCTAGCCTGGGGAGGGCAAAAACATCCTCCCCCTCCCCCCCCCCGAGGCCCTCCGGAAGCTGAAAAGACCCTCCCAGAGCCTCCATGCGAGCTGAAAATCAGCTGGCCACCACGCACATGCGCGCTGGAGCTGAGCTAGGACAATGGCTTGCATGATGGCAGATATTGTTCCGCATGCCACCTGTGGCATGCGTGCCATAGGTTCGCCATCACTGGTCTAAGGTCATACATCTGACTTTATGTCTGAGGCAGCACTAGAACTCACAGCTCTCCTAGTTTCTAACCTGATGCCATAACCACTACTCCAAACTGTCTCTCTTTATTCAAATTATAAATTAAGTAAGGGAAATTTATCTTAACATTCAAATAAATGTTTTACTAGACATTGCAAATAGGTTTCATTTTCTTATAATTTTCAAGCAAATACTGTAACATAAAGCCTCTCCATATATTCAAGTAGTGATCCTACCACAACCTTTCCAGTGAGAAATACATAATTATCGGAATCCAAATTCTTAGATTTAATAGTCCCTGATAACATGCTACAGTATCTTATAGAATAACATTTGGTCTGTTATCCTTCAGAATAAAGATGTGCCATTGTTTGCAATATTGCACAAATACACTATGTTGACTCAAACTGAAGTTAATAGGAACAAAGTCTCTCTATTTAAAGTCAGAATACAATTAAGACAATAGAACTAAACTTATTTGAACAAAATTTCTGATTTTAGTGAAAGATAGATGCCATAGATTTAACTGATAGCAACTTAAAATTAAGTTACTCTGTCTTATTAACAATATCCAGTATCAAACAACAAAGGGACAAAGTAGTCCACAGGCCCCCTCTTACCTACTAGCTGGAGCAAAATTTGTATCCCAAGCAGGAAATGGATGATTTTTAGCATTCATAAGAACCTAAACATTTACTTTATAAATGTAAATCCGATCAAGTTAACCAGATGCAATAGTCTAATGCTTCTATATTAGCTTAATAATGTCTATTTGCATCAGTTATGGACACTACCTTTTCAAATTTCTGAGAAGTTATATTTATTTGGTTTTCCTTCATATACTTTTAATTTCAAACATTGCATATTGAAAATGTGCCATCATGTTTGAGTGTAACTAAATTATATTATTTTGGAAAAGTAATTCCAGTGCATTCCAGACAGAAACAATGCTTGTTTATGGAAGGTTGTTTTGGTTAATTCATATTTTTCCAAGCCTACCTAATTTTCTTGAGAAGGACCAACTAATCCTGCTCAAACCAAAAGATCTATAACATGCTTGGGATTTTAACTGTTATCCATTATCACTATTATATATGGATCAAAGCCATAAATATGTTTGCATGGAATAAGGCATTTGTTAATGTATGGTGTTCCTCTGAATTGACTTCAACTATTTGTACAGTTGTATGGTTGCAGTTAATTGTTCTTCTGCAAGCATGGGGAACATATGATTATATACATATGAGTTTCAAAAATTGTCATGTACTATATCTGTTATATTGTTTGAAGTTTGCTCATTTTCCTAAGTACAATTGAGGCATGAAATTATGTTAGCATTGGTGCAGTGTGTTATCAAGCTTAACAGTATGCTTTGGTTTTCCTTATGGAAACAGGGGCCAGATGGATTACCAATGCCTGGTTGCTGGCAAAAGGTGAGATCATTCAAATACTCTTAGGCTTACCATTTTAATCTCTCAATATAATATATATACCATCAAGCATCAGTAGGCAAAATGACACATGTCAATCCAAGGAAAGAATATAAACACATTTTTTAAAAAAGCATTGCTGATATCCCTTCACTAACCAGTTTTCAGTAAGAAACCTCTCTCCCTCCTTTAACTCCTATAAATTGAGATTACTTTACTCTGTGGAAAAAAACTCCACTTATATATCTCTTTATCCAGCTTATACAGCTGAAATGTATCTTTGAACAATACTACTAATATTGCTAAAATGTTTTTCTTTGTTTCTTTGCAGTGATGAATCTAACTTTGCAAGCATGAAGTTGTGTATATAATACATCACCTCCAGTATTTATAATTGAAAATGGAAGCATTGGTTTTACAAGTTTGAAATATGTTTACATAGCACTGCTTCTATTTGTTTGTAGTAGTCATGTGTATATATGGCTGCAATCTGGCAAATATAAACTGTGCAATAAATGTACAGAATCCAAATATTCTGTCTACAGAGCTAATCCCAATAGAGTGATCATTCATAGACATTTGAATTTTTTCTGTAGTTTTCCTTTTTTACATTTTGAGATATATTTTTTTTTACTTCTATTTTTTGGTTTCAGTCTTGTTTTATTTGGCTTGTGGACAAGCCAAATAAAAGCGTGGAGAAGAAGTGCCATGAATTAGGTTACATTAATTTGTGACCACAAATGAACTTGATAATAGATTGCCATTGGAATATAATGATTCTGTTGCCATGTTCACCCTGATAAACTCTATCACTGCTCCATTTCCCCAAACTTGCTTGAGCAAAAGCATGATTTGTGTGCTAAAACAGTTTGTTGTGCTACAATGGTTGCTTGCTGTCATATGCTACAATGGATGCTTGCTGCCAATTTCACTTGACACATTGAATTGTTCTTTCTGTCATCTCAAGGGAGTCACACCATGGCTTATTGCAAAAAAATGATACGCGGAGATTAAGACAAAGCTCTTGAATTTGGAGGGAACTTCAGTTCCTTCTGACGGTGGATGGCCTTCAGTCTTCTGGGTTATGAAACCATCTTTGTGAAAAAGAAGGATGATACCTGTCCATCAGCCTCTGTTTGCTTGCATTGCTCACAGTCAAGAAGCATGGATTTCCACACATGTTGGATAGTTTTACCAAGAATGAAAGAAGATGAAGATCATGCTTTATGAGTAAGATGATTGAGTTGCAGAGACATCAAATGGAACATTCAGTGATAGGTCTTAGTACCAACTGGTGGATTATGTAATCTTCAAAGACTGCTACAATATGTGTTTCACATGTTGTATTTTCAAGGTGATAGAGGGAGCGCTTTGACAAAAGTCACCATAAAATGCCTTCCTCTCATATAATGAAATGCGGTTGACTTTTCATGGTTTACCATTTGGATTTTAGAAATTCCTGTGCAATGGCATATCCGTGTACGGGCTTGGAGGATGTATTTAATTATAATTGATCAATGGTTAAGGCAAATGGCCTCCTTTGCTTTCATGCTTATAGACTTTCAAGTTTTGAAGAACATATTTGTGTTTAATTTTTTTCAGCATTTTTTTTTAGGCATATATAAGGACTTCTCCAATAGTAAAGGTTTTTTTTTTAACTTGTTCAACTATTCATTTTTTAAAAAGTATTGTACATCACTGTTGGGGTTCCAGGACCCAAATACTATGGATTTGGTAGGCTACTTTGTATCTCAAATATATTGCTATTTTCATCTTATTATTTTTTTTAAAAAAATTCACGTCTCTGTTTTGAACTGTTCTATTAATATGTTTAGATTTAAGCTTATATTCAAATGTATGCTTGTAGGCATTCTAAGAAGCTAATTAATGTTGCTAATTATTTTTCTGGGGGAGGGGAAAATACTGTTATTGTTCATATGGTCATTGCATTTAACAAATGTTCTGTAACTTTTTAAAGGTCTGACCAAATAAGAAATTCCATATAGTTTCAAAAAAAAGTCAGTGGGATATTTTAAAATTAGATTAACAAATAAACACTCATTGCTGAAAAATGTCATTTTTATCAGCTTGTAAATGGAATTATATTTATCACCGTACCAAATATTAGTTAAATCTCAGTACTATTTTATATCCTTAGTATATCCCTTACTTTCTTTTTTAATTTAATGTTTTTGTTTACAGACCTTTTGTGCACTGCCCAGAATCCACTGCAGATGGATGGCCATATATGATATAATGATACATACATATATACATACATACATACATACATACATACATACATACATACATACATATATATATACATATATATATATATAAAATTTTCTATTGATTTTTTGGATTGTTTTCTCAATATTGAAGTTTTCATTTTAACATTTTAGCAAGTGTTTCAGTGATAACCTCTCAACAGCAGAGATAAAAAGATTTAGTGCTCAGGAAATTCAGAGAAATGAATGCCTGCTTTTAATACATATTTTCATGTAGTTTTATTATATTTTTATTAAAACCTGTCCTGTCTGCATGGAAAGGTAGAATTAAAATTTTTGAAATGCAAAAATAGGAGAAATTGGTCTGTGTATGCATGTATAATTGTGTACACACCCATAAATACATGTATTTCAGTATATATTAACAGATATTTTCTCCATGTAATGCAGATATTTTGTTGTAAGATAGAAATCCTTTTCTCTTTTTGCATAGAATATCTCTTCCTCAAACATTTTCCCAAATCTATTCTGAAGAGTCCTCCAATTATCCAGGAAAAAAAAATCTCTCCGTGCAGCTAATGGTAGTGAGAGAGACAATTCTCTCTATTTTTTCTGGTTGATGGATAATGTTGAATTCCATCCATAGGTTTCCTGTACATTAATCTTTGTCAGTTGTGTAAGATCAGGACATACATTAAGTTTCAATTAAACTGCTTTATTATTACTCATTCCTATTGAACAGGA
This sequence comes from Imantodes cenchoa, assembly GCA_027560375.1. Taxonomy (NCBI): domain Eukaryota; kingdom Metazoa; phylum Chordata; class Lepidosauria; order Squamata; family Dipsadidae; genus Imantodes; species Imantodes cenchoa. Next base: position 243,701 of record JANHGD010010102.1, read on the forward strand.
ATCTGCTTAACTAATGGTTAGCGTTATTTTGTCATTAGATCAGAGTCAACCGAATTCAAAAGGGATTGGACTGAATCTATTTGTGGCTATATAGAAACTATAAGCTGATTCCTCTTTTCACTCTGCCACTCCTTTTCCTACAATATTTTATGCATTTCTCTATAATGTAAACTATTTATTACTCTATCTTTCAAACCCTAATCCTTTAATTTTAGATGTGATCCAATATTACTCATATGTAAACATAATGCCCAAACATTGGGTTGTACATTCCCAACAGATTGTTTATGAAGGTCATAAACCTTCTGAATGGCCCCAGAAAAATAAACTTATGTGTTCAGATGTGCCATTTACAAAGTATTTTTAAGTTCTTTTTCCTCCACTTCATAGGAGTTTACATATAAAATAACATACCTGGGACTATGAGTGTTCCTTATATTTTCATTAAACATTACCTTTCTTTTTATGTTTTAAAGCTAGTAATATTAGCTCTATGATATAAGATGAGGAAGCAGAATAGTTTGGCTGCATGGAAATATCAAACATGTGGCTTTACCTTATGGCTAAGCGTACTAATTAAAAATAGAAAATGATTGTGGAGACCACTTCACAAATTAGGCCTATGACCCTGGTTTGTTAGTTAGTTTATTTTTCAGTTGATATTTAAATGAGTTGATGATAGGATATCAATCACTAAGTTTAGAGTGAAATTGTATACTTACAAATGTTTATTAATCTGTGTGCAGGTTGATGGAAAAGAATCTAGTCTCTACAGAAATTAACAATATATGAACTGAGAATATGAGCATGTAGCCATAAATTAACAGAAGCAGCAATTTATCTTATAACAGCTGTAATTTTCCAGCTGTAGCAGTCATTGGAAATGTTTGCTGATTTAAAAAAAAAACACTTGCTGCTTCAGGCTATTCATTGATTAATTCTTATTTATATTGTTAAAATCAGTTTCATTATATTGATATCATTGCGATAAAGCTACATGATAATCTGACTAGTTAGATTTTGAAGAGAACTAAAAGGAGATAACACAATGGTGCCTGGTTCCTAAAAATGCCTGTTAAAAATGAAAATATGCTTAGTCTGACTATATAGTTGAAGACTTGTAGTGCCTTTATGTTGATATTTAAGAATTAGTTTGGTGCTAAAATGTTTTCTATTCTTGCACAGCTCCTCCAAATTAGTCATTTACGCTAATATATTACAGTTTAAATTGCATTTTTTCTTTCGTTTTTAAACCTGCAAATTTTTATCTTACAATGATATTGATTTTTTGTTGAGTATTTTTGTTTTTATATCCTGAATGGAAACAATATTTATTTGTTTACTTCCCATTTCTAACTTTCCTAATTACTTTATCTTTGGAAATTTCCCCTCCCAGCAACATTTATTGGGTACTGTTTTTCATAGGTACAAAGAAGTAACATATTTTTGATGAATCTTTCCTGAAATCCCTTAAGCTGTTTCATTTTCAAGTTCACAAAGCAAAGTATTATGTGTAGAAGACATAATAGTAAGGATATAGTGTCAACCATAACTCATCATATCCAAAGCTAAATATTTCCTTTCCTGATTTTATCTCATTGCTAATTTAGAAAAACAGACTAATATATTGCTCTCTACTATAAAAATAAAAAGCATAGAAATATCACTATCAATCTTATGAAGTATACCAAAAAGTCTCCCAGCAACTTGTTTAATGTATGCAGTTAAATAGGAAGATAAGAAGAGAACTATCTGTAATGTAGTGGACTTGCAGAGATATTCACTTGTGATGACTTAATCACCTCAAGGAAACTTGGCCTATGCTCTGAAGTGATAGTATGTACTCTATTCTTTACTATTTATAACTATTTAAAAGAGAAGCACTGAAAAAGGTAACTATTCCTGTTTAACTTTATATGTGTCATTAAAAACTTGAATAAAAACTGTCCTCCCCAGACAGTATTAAGGACAGTGCTGAAAATCTGTTTGAATGCTTCACTTTTGCTGAAATAAAAAGTGCCAAAATATTAAGACACTTTAAGAAATAGGGCAGAGACAATCTAGGAATCAAGTTGGACATCCCTGACGGCCAGTTAGAATGCCTGGATAGAAGCCTTGTTTTTATAGAGTATCGTTAGCCATAAGAATATGTTATTTGATTTGTTTGTATAACAGAACTGTTTTGTATCATAATTTTAAGTGGAAATGGAATTACGGACATCTTCAGATATATATACATTTTTTTGCAAGCCTCCTAATTATCATTACTACTTTATTATGTGATTTTAGCTGTACATCTGTATCTTTTGTCTAACGATTTACAATTTTCATACAATAAGCCTTTGAAAAAAATATATTACAAGAAGTTAGCAGGCTCTTAATTCTGGAGTTTCAGCTATTAATATTGCTATTAAGTACTGAAGTTTTTCTTTTCTTACCCTTATTCCCCCATAATATGGTAAGAGTCATACAGCAAAAACCCACCAAAACCTTTGGATCATGGTGGTTTAAAACAACAACAACAACAACAACAAATAATAACAAATAATTGATTTATTCATATTGATTTAAGTTTCAAAGCCTTTATTGTCATTCTACATCATGTATACCACAAAATGAGTTTAGCCTCTACTGGTGCAGTCCATACAAGAATACAAGACTGTATTCTTTTGAATGGTAAAGCACTAATTAAATTTGAAATGGTTTTTTTCAGCCTGTCCGAAGGCTGGCTAGATATATAGAAATGTTTTCTCAATACAATCTTTAAATAATAGGGGCCAGGGTGAAATACTCCCGGTTCGCAAAAGCCTTGAGTTCTTTTCCCTCTGCGCATTCACAGAACTCTTTGTGAATGTGCAGCGGGAAAAGAACTCACATGCCAGCGTGCAGGCGGGTGGGCGGAGCCTCCCATTCCCTATGCGCACTATTCAAACTGCCTTGTTGATCGGCTGTCAGACGACGACAAGGCTTTTGCGAACCGGGAGCATTTCACCCCTGATAGGAGCCTTATTAAGTCTTACTATATATGTTTAATGAAGTTAAATGAAACTTCAGCAGTTTCCACAGTGGTATTTGGTACTGGTGATATTTTAAAAACATTTCATTTGGGGGGTGAATGTATGTTTTTTTAACATGTTCTTAACGTTGTCCAAGCTTGACTTGGGCCACTATCTTGAACAAGTGAAATGGAACAAATGAGAATTTTCTCTAATGTTCATACAGGTCAATGAATTGGGCTTGTTCATTGTGGATATTATGACATTGTACATGTTGGGAAACTATAATAATTTACAACCTATTTTTAAAGGTGTATGTATCTGGTTTGGGGTTGGGTTGTTTTTGTTTATTTGTCTGCTTGTTTTGGAAAATATTGTATTTTATTTGCCTTTTTACTTTTTTATACTGTATCTGTATGTGCAGGTATTTCCATATTTCATAATGATATCTGTTAAAAGCAGAAATCTGCCATTTGGGGAAAATTATTCCTACTTGGAATAAATCATTTAATACTGTAAACCATTTTCCTATCACATTCTAGGTATAATATCATGGTAAAAACAATATATTTGTTTTTAAGCCACCATTTTTATTTGATATTATTTTTTGTATTGTTGTAGCCTCTGGTTAAGAATTAAAGCAGGACTGAGCTTTATCAAATAGGATGGATCATTTTCTTTTAAAAAAAACTTTTTTCTGATTCTTCTTATGTTTATAAAATGTTTTAATTGCTCCTGATTTAGTTTTGTATTTGGTTTTTGTCCCAACTTTGTGAGAAGTTGAACTTCAGAATTATTTTTACACTATTTATGACTTATTTTCATAATGTAAAAAGTGTGTAATTATTAAACTCTTAATCTTATCTCTGAGATTGGTTTTCCATGTTGTAAACATTATTTGCTTGCCTTTGGTTGCAAAAGTATGCAATACTTAAAAAAATATTTATTTATTTATTTATTTATTTTATTAGTGAGACTTATATACCGCCTTAATGTGCAAGCACTTTTTAAGCGGTTTACACCATTAAGCAATGGATATACTTATATTATAGCAATAGCACTTAGACTTATATACCACTTCATAGTGCTTTACAGCCCTCTCTAAGCGGTTTACAGAATCA
>JANHGD010010110.1:1289-12758 GCA_027560375.1 Imantodes cenchoa
TCACCTTCACTGCTAATTCCGAATGCATTTGGCTGACACAAATGTGATGGGAGCAAATTAGACACAATAAAATTATTGAGCATTAGGCTTTGTATAATTAATTTGCCACTTGCTGACATTAATTGCACCTTGCCTTTCAAAAAATCTTTGAGTTGCAATTCTCAGTCAAATGTCTCCTAACCTGTCTCGACCCTTGTGGAGCAGGAAAAATTGTAAACCCTTTAGGGTTTCTGGCTCTTCGAACCCTCACCGCAAACAGCTCTATTTCTTCAAAACACACGGCTTTATCTTGACTATTTTAAGATGTATATATTTGCATGTTATTACAAAGAGGATTTGGGGGCTTAGGCCATGTAACAAGCGTTGGTTTTTCGTTTAGTTTTTCCTGGCTTAATTCATATCCACCTGATTTTAATTTTAGGAGAATCCTTGGAAATGATGTTGGAATTTTATGGGATTGTGTATGCTGTTTTATTGTTTGAACCAGTGGTGTTTTCCTATCCCCACGGGCCACCACGCCATGTGGGTAGAACCCAAAAAGTGACTCATGGCTCCGGAGCCATTGGCTCCAGGCCGTGAGTCACGGCGCCATTTTTTTTCTTGCATGCGCAGAAGCCGTAATCTCACGTGAGCATGCTTGCCCAAACGAGATTTCGGCTCCTTTTTGCTCCCGCTCACACGGACTCCAGCTGCGCGCGCAGCCTGCTACCAGCGCTCCGGTAGCGAAGACAAGAGGAAACCGCCCCTGGTTTGAACTGACCGTAAACTGTCCTGCTGCCTGATATTGAGGGCAATCTATGCATATTTTAATAAATAATACAAATAAATATGACCTCTCTACCAAGTACCTGTCTTTTCATTTCGATTTCTCTTTTCCACTTCCCTTTCATAAGTTTTATTCCATTTCTTTGGAACTTTAGAAGACTTGACCTCTAAAAAATATATTAAGATTCTAAATATTTTGATAAATAAATTGGCCTAAAGATATTGATTTTGGCAAACTGGCTTTCTAAACGTGATAATTTTCTAAAACATGCTATTTTGTACAACCATATAATTGATATGTGTACTTTCTCTCTCCCTTGTCTATCATCTCAGATAAACAAGCTAACAATAAACATCAGCCTAAGCAAGCCACTTGTATATAAACAGAGAGCAAAACCCACTCCCTTGTAACACTGATGATGTTACCTAGCTGGGTCATGAAACATCTGCAAGAAAACAACCAATCTTAGAGAGCACAAGGACTACAGAATCCTACTGCTCCTCTTCCTCCATCTCCCCCTCCTCCTGTTGTGTTCTGACTGACCTCTAACTGAACTTTAACTTGTTATGTCTAGCTGAACTCTGACTGAACTCTGATTTGTTATGTTCTAGCTGAACTATATCTGAACTGTATGTTTTCACCCAGGTCCAGAGTTTGAATGCTGAAATATTGGTTGTTGTGTCTGACATAAAAGAGCTAGCTGTCAGACAGTGCTTTTGCTGGTTGTTTGAGTGAGTTGAACAAAAGAGCTGTTCTGAAGTCTGTCTCCTGTTATCCTTGCCCACTATCAAACAATCAGATTAGAAAAAATAAAGGTATAAATTTAAATTAAGAAGAGTTTAAAAAGTACCCATGCTGAAATCTCTTCAGCAATGCAAAATGGAAATTTATTCTTCTTACCTGCATATAGTTTAGAAAGACTTGTGCAATGAATTGTTTAAAAGCCTTATCAAGACACGTGCTGTGTTAAACAAACTTTTTTTGATACAGTTTATGTCTGTTTCAACTTGCAATAAAATAATATTAGAACAAATACTTAAAAATATTTAAATTATATAATTATATATCTTTTAAGACACAACTTGGACATTACAAAAATCCCGCATTTTGTTGGAGCTTTGTCCAACAAATTAACTATCATAACATTTTTAAAAATAGATTATTCTTGCCTTATTTCTCTCCGCCTCCCATTTTTTAAAAATAATACTCAGTTGATTTTATTCAGTATTATATTAAAAAAATGCCCTTCTACTGAAACAATTACATTTTTCAAACATTTCCCTTCATTTGAAAGAACACCATTACCTTTCCACCTTTCATGTTTGAATGTTTTCACAGACAAACCCCTGAGCCCAAGGCCTAAGCTAAAAGGATACTAAAGAGCAATAACTCACACAATAGCAGAATATAGCAGTATAGCAGAAAGGTTGTTTGGGTTTACTTGCCATTGACATTCTGCGTCCCCTTGTGGCGGAAAATGATGGTGTGGTAGGAGGACTGCTGTCATCTTGCCATTTAGCTTCCAAGACCGAGCCATTCTGTGAGTCTGAAGTCACCGAGTCGATATCCAGCTGGCTGTTTGACAGCATTCTGGGTAAAAGGCTGGAGTTGTGGTTCTGGTAAGGCATGGTGTTTGGAGAGCTGCCATTATCATCTCCTAAGTCCTTGCTGCTATGTTCCCCACTAAGCTTCCGAAACATTGCTTGAGAGCTCTCCCTGGGGTTGGAGACGATAGAAATTTTAGAAGTTTGTGGAAGGTTCTTGGACTCATCTGAAGCATTGGATTCATTCTTTCTGTAGAGGTTGGCAGCCTGTCCTGCTTCCATTGGAATATTGTCGGGGCTGCAGGGCGCAAACAGATGCTCATCATTATGGCATTGGCTCATGAAGTTTGTATAATGCCTGGGGAAGAGCCTGTGTTGATGTTCTCCATTCTCACTGGGGTATCCGAGATGCCCATAAGAAGGATGCGGTCGATCTGGATACTGATTGGGCCAGTCTCTGCGCCATTGTTGCTCCCCATTGCCCAGGTGCTGGTTTTGTTCAGTAAGTATATATCCTTCTTCAAGATTCATGGAGACGGGTAGCCTCCTTTGCTCCTCTGACCTAAATTTGTAACTATCCTGGTGGGATGAATCACTCATGTTGCAAATCTGCTGTATCATTGAATTTTTCTTGGGGAAATTAAAGATAGCCTCCTCCTCTGCGGTCATTAGCTTCTTCTTGGACTTCCTGCAAAGAGTGTTTCTAATCTTCTTGATCCCCAAATAAACAATCTCCAAGATATTCAGAAAGAGTGAAACGGCTGCAATGCTATGCATGAAAACCATGAAGATTGTTTTTTCTGTTGGTCTGGACACAAAGCAATCCACAGTGTTAGGGCAAGGTGGAAGGGCGCACTTATACAGTGGATTCATTTGAAACCCATACAAAAGATACTGGCCCGCCATGAAGGCCACTTCTAAGACTGATCGGGTCAAGATATGAAGGATATAGGTCCATAGCAAAGCCCCTTGCAAGGGAGGCTTGCTTGCTTTCTTTTGTTCTTCCAGCTTCTTCAGCTGCCTCTCTATTCTCCGGTGATCTTCTATAATAGGCTCCATCTCTTTGAGCTGCTCTTTAAGGTAGGCTTTCTTTCGCTGCCTCTCTTTCTCAAGAGCTTGAAGTCTATAAATGGCATGGCCCATATAAACAAGTGAAGGAGATGAGACAAAGATGACCTGGAGCACCCAGTACCGGATCAGAGAGATGGGGAAAGCTTTATCATAGCAGATGTTGTTACAACCCGGCTGCTCGGTGTTGCAAACAAACTCCTCTTGCTCATCATCCCAGACTTCTTCAGCAGCCACACCGAGAACCAACATGCGAAAGATGAAAAGGATGGTGAGCCAGATTTTGCCCACTATTGTGGAATGGAGATGAACTTCTTCTAAGATACTGCCCAGCAAATTCCAGTCCCCCATAGTCATGAGCTCATCCCTCTAAAATAAAACAGCAGTGCGTCACTAAGAAAGCCATTTATATATTTGCGTTAGTACCAATTTAAATTGTCTGCAGTTCTGTTTAATTTACTTGACATGGGTTAAAATAAGAGTGAGCAAATGATAGGCCCCACTGTTGTAAAAAGGAAGCGTTATCTAAAGCAGTATATAGGAATGGCCTTAAAAGTCCTGAGGAAAAGCTGCTATCAAAAAGATGGTCACGAAAATAAGTCAAGAAAACATCTAAAGCAAGTTTTTCCTTAGTTAAATGAAGCTTCTGGGTGTTGGTTCACCAGCTCCTGGATGACCACACTGAAAACATGATTGCCATGATGGTGTCGCCAATGACTAAAAATCTGTATTTCAGAACACCTTCTACTGTATAACTTCATGGAATTCTATGAAAACTAGTGGCTTTGGTTAAAAAAAAAACCTGCAAAAAATATATAATGGAAAAATTGGACAAGACCCTGTTTCTAACTTTGTAAAAAAAAAAAGTAAGTATCCTGTTAAATTAATAAATAGATTAAAAATGTAACATATCTAATCACAATTACCAAGGAACATTTCCAAACACCCATCTAGAAAGCTACTAAGAGTCCCATTAAAACCATAACTTTGTATTCCTTTCCATTTTTTTCTCCAAGACTAACAAAGGGAGCATAAAGAAATTAATAATGTAATTTAAATTTCTACATAGCCCTATTTCTGAAAATTATCACCTCTCCATTGCAGGGTATTCTATTAGCTGTCACAATGGTGACATTTGTCTGATTTCATTTAAGTTATTCTCAAATCATCTTGCGGCATTTAATTCCACAAGCTGACAACATGGTGCATGAACGGGATCCCCTTGTAATGCAAAAAGACATTTATTTTTATAGGTATATGTGTATAACCACACAGATGCAGACAAAGACACACACACACACACACACACACACACACACACAGAGTTTTTTTACCTTTTCCTTGATTTCTGTCCAAGGCTGAAATTACCAGCATAACCAATGAAGTAAGAATGATCTCAAATCTGAATTGATTTCTTCTGGTCACATGGACATTAGTACAGTTTTCTTGGCAACACTACAGAAGTGGTGTGCCACTGCCTTCTTCCAGAATATTTTCCGACTTCCCAGTTTGCCTAGATGGAAAATTCAGGAAGGGTAAGAGAGAGATTTTTTTCCTTTTTGGAAAAAAAAATTATATCAGGAATAATGCTTTAAAATTATTAAAATATACCATAACCTCTGTGTAATGAGTGTTTCATTATATTGTTTCCTTCACTGCTTTAGAATCTATTTTATTCAAAGACCCTTTATAGATTAGAATAATGGACAGACTGGAAATATTATTATACTATGAGCAATTTATATCAGAATGCAGGACTCATGCTAACAACTGGACTTGTAATTAAGAATGTTTTCTTCTTTGTACAATTAAAATAACTTCAGATATTATTCTACTGCTTACCATGCTCATGATCTCTTGTAGTACATCAAACTTGTCCCTTGAAATTACAACATGCTTTCCAGCGCTGTTAATTGCTTCGTCTTCCTCTGAACAACTTAAATCTAATGTTACACCTGATATGACGATTGTAAATCATAATTCGTTGGCTGCTGAGATCAGTAAGTCCAAAGAATACAAACAATTTGATGAGCTGACTGATAGGACAGAGCCACTAGTTGGAATGATGATGCAATGGAGACTGACCATGTCATCTCCTCAGCCTTTCTGTCCACCTCATTGCTTTGCAATACTACTGCTTATTTCATTAGGATGCAAACACAATCTTCTTCTTGAAATGCTAAGTAAAGCAATTCATTCTGTAAAGTGAAATGAACAGTTTCTTTTCACAGCTCTGGATGTTTTCTTTACAATCTGTTCGTTTTTGTGGTAATCAATGCTCAGAGATCAATCGGTCATGCCCGATTTCATAGTCTATTACACATCATCATAGATGGGTCAGATTAAAATTATTGGGTAGGAAAATACACGAAACAGCAGCTCAAACTAGAACAAGTTTTGAAAGGAGAAATCCAATTTCACATATTTTTCATTGGCTTTGGTTACTCAAGGCCCTTATTTACTTCAAGGGATGAACACAACAACATTCACAAAAAGGAATAAACAAGTATAAATTATATTCCCTTTTCTGGGCTGCTTGGAAAGATAGCAATTAAAAGATCAGGAGCTTCAAAGTCAAGGGTGTTAATTGTTTAGCTGCTGAGTAAGAAGCAGAGATAGGAAGCATATTAAAATCTTCAGTTTAGGGAATTATTTGTGTTAACTATAGCCTGAAGTACTTTTCAGTGGTGCCTTGTTGTGATGGTTATAGAATCCCATTAACCCTTCGTTTGCTTTAAGCCAGTTTGCAACGAGAATATTTTGAGGACCTGCTATAAAATGGGGATTAAGAAATCACACAGAAAAGGTATAATCAAGCTATAATTATGTAAAAGCTTGCTTCTGAGAAGGTCCCCGATGACTTCCATGGAATTATTACATATAAGTAGGCTGAAGACTAAAACTAATATTCATAAAATCACTTTGCCCGTGGGGAGTAATTGTTTATTTTCTAATTTTGAGACCATTCAACTCCTGAACCATACAGGACACATTACAAACCAGTAAATTATAAACAGAGATCATAGCCAGCTAGAAAGTCAATAAAACCAATTATAAAACCAAACTGTACTAACACAAACCATGTAATTACCCAATCCCAAAGAAAGCCTTTATTACAATGAAAGCTAAAACCTGTCTGATGCTTGGAATATTAACCTATTCCTTGTTACCTAGTGTTTAAAGAGTGAAACGGTTTGTCAGATGGACAATCCTCAGGAATCTGAAATATATACGGCAGCAACAATAGAAGGGGGGGGGAGAACAGGAAGTTAGGACTATCTTTTAGTGTGGAACTCTTTGTGCTTGCACTAAGTAGAAGGGCTAAAGAAATACACTACCCTTGGCAGTTAGCTACTATCAGCTAAATGTACCTAGTTTTCTCTTCAGTTCATCAGAGGTTGCCTTGGGAATTATCATAAATTGCCATACCTTGCTACCAATTAAAGATCTGGTTTGCTTTTCTTCAAAATTACTTTGAGCTTCTACTTCTTTTCTTTTGCTATATCTTTATTTCTGCCTCTGGACATAATTCAAAGGCATTTTTAGGAAAGCTCAAGTGTGTACAAAATGGTCATCCATGTACAGTAACACTATCTTCCAAACTACAAGATAGAAGAGTCATTCTTAAACGAGGGGATGTTTTGGCACATCCTGGGGGCAATGGGTAATTTGTAATAAATTCTTTTGTGAGTTGAGGATCCAGTTTGGGATTTGTGGTGTTTTTAATGGAGCTAATGACATACAAGACTGGAGACAAGGATAATTGGGTCAAACAGTTGAAGAATCACTGAGCTAGAGAGAAAGCCACTGTTATAATTAAACCCTTAACTAATTAAATTATTGATAAATTCTACTTTAGGATTTTCACATTAAAGTCTCCTTTTTTAATTGAAAATTAAACTAAAATCACTGATGTGAGAGGAAAAAAAGAATTGGCTAAACAAGCAATAATTATATTCATAAGCACGTCATGTTAAACATAAGACTGTTTAGTAGGTAATACACCACAGCATAATATATCAACCCTTCCTACAGTTGACATATCAGCAGAGTTAGGTTTCCTGCAACTCACTAGAACAAATCACTCATCTTGGAAACCTACCTTCATCTTTCTTTGTTAGCATTGAGACGATAGAGTAAATTATTGGTCTGTAAGGATTTTTATACACCCTGCACAGATAGAGTTGGATGGATGAATACTAATACTGTATTGTGAAGTAGAATTTGGGAATCAAACTTAAAACTACATCTTTTAGTGGAACTAAAGTGTTAAGCAATACAAGAATTTGACATAAAGAACACTCATTTAAGGGAAAAAATGATTCTAGGGCAAGTGAATAACATACAACTTCAAAGGTAGTCATCCCCTTTTTACATGCCCTTGTCCAAAGGGAATTAGAGTCCTTGCTCAGCAGTAAAACACAGACACAAGGAATGCTGATTCAGGAAGTAGCAGTGCTGAGAAGCAAGGACACCCAAGGAAATCTCAACAAAACATATGCTAAGATCCCTTTGTTAGCACAGGTAAACCATTGCATTCACCCCATTATCCTGGCTTAACAAGTTTTAAACTACCGTAAATCAAATTGTTTGCTACACTAATTAAATGTAAATCATAATTTGTGTCAGTCTACAAAGAGGAAGTTTATCCCATCCCCTCTTTTGGCTTGTCTTTACCTCTAGAACCAATCAATAAACTATTTGTACTTCAATGAAATTATGCTGATCTCTGGTTTATATGAAATCAAACGCTCTCCTACAATTGTCAACACCATGGTTTTCCACTTATAACATACAGCTGTGAAAAATGGAATTTTGGAAAAACTGGAATGAAGACAAATTAATATATCTGAACTGTGAGGCTGGATGCAATTATTAAGACTATTTTGGATCACAAGAATGAATAGTTCAATATCGGATGATAGTTCAATATCAATAAATCTAATTTCTAGCTGTACTGCACTACACTGGAAATGTTAATAATTAACATTTAAATTTTAGTTAATATTTCATCACCAATATCAATATTAATAAAATCCATTAATAATTGTACTTGTAAATATTAAATATAAAGGCTAAAGTTATTGGAGAAGGTCCAAGATGAGAAGGCAATATTGAAGGAGATCACTTGCTAAATCAGGATGTTTTGATTTACTAATCTCCACAACTTAACTTCACTAGATTATATTTGAGGTATTGAGCTTTGCACTTTAGTATCAAGATTGTTTGCTATCAGGAAAGCAAATTATTATCTACTGGCTAACCATAAGCAATTCAAAAAGATGATAAAGTAGGGTATAAAATACTCCAAACCAACGTTTAATTAACATTAAACACATTCATTTTACAAGGGTTGCGATTCATATACAAAATAAAATTTGTTCTCTGTAATCAAAAATTTACAGGTAAAGAATTGTATTTGAACACAATATTTTACACAATATAGAATTCTGTACAGTACATTATTTACATGAAAGTAACATATAAAACCTACAATTTACACACATGCACATCTTTACACTTCTCCTCTCTCCCTCTTTCAAGCCAGTAAGGCATATAATCAGTTTTAATAGATGAATTTTAATGTTGTCAAATTTTTGAAAAAATGAAGTATTTTGTGGGTGCTACCTCATATATTTCCATGCTGAAATAAAATCTGTGCCTTTCAAAATAAGGTCTTATCAGGGCAGGAACATGGATCAATTTAACTGGATTATCATTAATTTGAATCTTAATTAAGCTCTTAATTAAAGTATGGAATTAAATTGCAAATTGCACACTCCATTAAAAATGCTTAGCATTTTTGCAAATAGTTATAATTTAAAAGAGAAATAGTATTTTGTTAACTTGTGGCAAATCTGCTTTAAAAGTAAAAGTTTGATATGAAAAACAATGTTATATTAGTCTGTAAAATAATATAGCAGTTTAAGTAGAGAAAACTCTTGTTAATACTGGTGTTTTATTTGTAAAATAAACAATATACACTAGTTCCTCACAAATTCTAACTAGTAAACCATATTAGGATTTGGAAAATATTCTGCAAACTTTAAAATACACATTCGCACTTAATGAAAGAGAAAAAAAGGAAAGTATATGCTCAACACTCCTTTTAAGTTTTCTCATGATTATTGGAGTCTTGTTTTGTGCTAACACACACTCCTTTTATTTCTGATCAACAAACTATAGTCAGATTGTTCAACTCAGAACAATGACTCATATGTTAAGAACTGGTCTTGTGTTAACCCAAAGTTTTAATGAAAATAAGGGTTTTGAATACAACACAGAGGAAGAAGAAGCAATAAAACACCTTGTTTTATGCTTTATTTTGCAAATGATCTTTGGCACCTGAAGTGGATAGAAGTCATAAAAAATCCACAGCAGCTCAGGAAGTTCAAGCCATACTACTTTCTTTTTCCTCTGTATTCCAAAATGTCCCCTAGTTTACAATCTGTTTGTTGTATTTAACACAGGGGTGTCAAACTCGCGGCCTGCATAAGTCATGTGCTGGTTCCGCCCCCGCCCTGTTTAGCGAAGGGGAAAAAAGTCCTGGTATATCACATGACGCTGCCATGACACTGTGAGTTTGACACCCCTGATTTAACAAGTACCAGTTACTAACGTAATAAAAAAAAAAACCAGGGTTTTCCCATAAGATCTATGAGAATATATAAAACATTTAAATTGTGGGTAAAAAAGATATGGAACAAATTGCTATTTGGACTTGGAAAGCAAGCACTCTTTTCTCACATGCACACAGGGAAAAGATGTGCATAGATTCCTTCATTTGCAGTAGCTGTTAACTGCCAGTTGACATCTTGAATAGCTTCACTAACTGCTTGAATCTTTCTTCAACCTGTGGAGAGAAAATATAAAATCTAAACTTTAAAAGGATTTATAGAGTAGGTATTCTTCCCAGGGGATTCAACAGTATCTCAAGCCATCCCCCACCCCACATTCGTATGGACATGGAACCAGGTAGATGAATCAGTTATAAGAATTCTGATTATTAAGGCAATTAGAAAAAAATGCTGCCAGACTCAGAAATGTCTACTTGCCTCATCAAAGATTTCTAGGTTCTTGCTTTAGCAGGATTTTGTTTTGTTATAGAGAAAGAAAATTGTGATTAAAAACTCCCAGGTTTCTATAATTCATTCATTCTCCTTGACTGAAGAATGAGATCTGTTTAAATGTAGACCCACAGCATTTAGAGTCAACTTCCACCATCCATTCATCCTATTAACTAAGCCATTATTTCATAACATAGTCCCACTAAAAGAGGTGAAGCACAACCCCAAATACTGCATATTTCTATTTGTCTTGAAGACTAGAATAAATACTTCTACAATTTTCTTTCTTTATTTATTTCTTTGCAAACAAAAAAAATAGCTGCTTCTTCAAGGATCTCTTCCCTAATTTCCAGAACCATAACATGAAATAAGTTAGTTTAACAGATTTATCTCTGGCAGAGCACTGACTTTTGTTTAAACTGAAGTTGGTAGTCCTATTGCTGAATTAGCGAAGTTGGGCAGTACACAGAATTTTTGCCTGTGTTTATAACTGCTTTTCTGGCTAATCTTTGGAGTGGGGTAGAGTTTGTCTTAATTTTTGAAAAGTTTTTCTTTTAGGTGAATATGGCATACTCTATTCATTCAGGGAAATACACAAATGGAGAATGAAACCAACTAAATACAGATTCTTATCCAAACACGTACCTGACTTGGAGTTTTCTCTAACTGCTCAGCAACAGAAGTGAAAGTTTTTCCTGAAGGTCCTTTTTTCTGACATTCCAATAGGATCAACCTGTCATCATTTCTATAACAAACATAAAAAATGAATTTTTAGTCACTGAATACTTTTTTGACAATAAACCAATTACTATTATTTTGTGCATGTTAAGGATTTAAAATAAAAACAAGAGGTGTGATTCATAGCCAAAAGATTAAAAAAAATTGATTCTGAAGAGAAAATCTGGTCATTTCACCACATAATGTATTCTCAGACCACTCAGAACAGTGGAGAAGGGGCGTGCCCAGCAACCGCGGCGCCACGAATTTCCCCTGCTCCAAAGGGGAAATTCGATACCGCCGTCGC
>JANHGD010010113.1:108838-119823 GCA_027560375.1 Imantodes cenchoa
TATAAGACGACCCCCTACTTTTGCAAAGATTTTCCTGGGTTAAAAAGTAGTCTTATACGCAGGAATATACAGTATATAAGTCTAAGTGCTATTGCTATTGCTATTCTATCCCATGTCACTTTAACATATTCCATACATAATTCTGTTCTGATTTTCATTTTCAAAAATGAAAATAGGTATATTAAATAATATTTAATGTAAATAATTTTTACTCGACATTTTTAATAAGTATTGGATAGAAATTTTCAAAAATTGATGTAAATCCCTGAATAATTAACTTTTAATACTCTTGTTAAAATATGGAACCTAGCAGCCTCCCTCTCCCCAAAAGCTTCTGTTAAATAAAGTCTACCCAATAAAAACATACGGTTTATTTATTTTGCAAAATTCATTTTCTGTGTGACAGACGCTATTGAAACTCCGGTATTTATTGTGTTCATCTTTTAAACCTTGATAGAGTAAGTCTACAACACCAGTGTACTGGGTTGGGCTTCAAAAATTTTAGCAAGGGGTTTTTTGCCCAGTTGCTGTGTGGGCATGGCCATGGTGGGCATGGCCTAGTCAGCCTTCTGCACCATGGCAAGGGGCATATTTGCCCTCCCCAGGCTCTGGAGGCTTTCCTCGAGCCTCTGGTAAGGCGATAACTGCCTCCCCACGCTCCAGAGGCCCTCTGAAGGCTGGAAACAGGCCCATTTCCGGCCTTTTGGAACTTCCGGTAGGCCCGTTTTTCGCCTTCCCTGAGCCTCCGCGCACACCCTGCACTTACCTGCATCCAAAATGGGTCGCGTGGGGACTCCAGGGAGGGGTGGGCCAGGGTGGTTGGGGCCAGCCAGGAGTGGGATTTGGGGGTTCTCCGAACTGCACAGAATCTTAGCCAGAGGTTCTCTCGAACCACTTGAAACCCCCAGCAGCCCACCACCGCAGTGTACTCAGAAACCTGTCATTTGTTGAGAAAGAGCAGTAATATTACTCAATATGACTATTCCTGTGCAATTCTTAAATTGTTGATTTTTCTGGGGGGGTGGGGGTGGAAATAGCTAAACAGTCTATCAGTTCTATCTATTCATAGACCAAAATCATCTGAAAGAGATTTATTCTTTATTGCCAAAGCAAAGTGGGAATTTCGCATGGACTATGGATAGTTTTCAGAAATGAATCCTGACAGGAAATAGAATATAATAATGTCTTACCAATATTTCAGTGATTATTGTCCTATATATCTGCATGTGACAAAGAGTCCACAAATAGACACAGATAGCAGAGTTAAGGAAGTTCATAAAATCTGGACCAAAGTCCAAGACACCAGAGAAGGGCAAGTTCCTGCTCTTCAGATTAAGGAAGTTGCTGAGAGAGTAGATGCATAGGTCATTAGACAACAGCAACTTATGTACTGATGTCTCAAAGGCAGTGAACCAATAGAGTCTTCCAACAGACAACACAAATCCCAAGGAGCTTTCTGCTATGTCCAGTCTAAGCAGCATATGAGCAAATTTTTCACACTCACAAAATAACCCTTACTTTAAGCTGTCAGCTGCATTTTGTTTAAAATGAAACCAGAAAGCATTTCTGTGAGACCAAGTTCTCAAGTGGTCACCAAACCATTCAAACAAAAGAGAAATTAAAAACTGTCCCTCCGACCAAAGAGAGTGGTTTCTAGTTGGTTACATTGTGTGGGCAGAACAAAGAAGTGCAAAAATTTGAATCTTGCATTCGCTATGAATAGGCTTTACATTTAGTACACTACAGTCAACAAAATTCCTTCGACATGACTTTATCAACTTTTCTACAATAAATCTTATCAGTGTTTTCACATCTTTGGAAGTCTACTCTTACAGCTTCTTGCCTAGCAAGTTGAAAGAAGACTCAAAACTTCAGAAGAACAAACTTCCATTAAGTTATCAGTTGTAAATAATCCAACATGAAATCTGGCAGGAGATGTGAAAAACCTTCCAATAGAATAGACAATAATTACAGTTACAAAAATTACAGTTTTCTATTTATTGCCTGCTACATCAAGCGTAAGGTGAAGTTAAAGCAAGCAGCTTAGTTTGTTGGTATCTTTCCAGTTCCCTGTCTCAGTCAAACTCTATACCTTTCTGATTCTTATAATGGCATGGTATGGAAGCTCTGATTAATTGCGACAATCAATTCACTCAATGTAAAGTATTTCCTTTTAACTTTATTTCCACCACAGTTAGCATTTCTTTCTAGCTGACTTTAGGAAACACAAGACTGTGGGTTTCCTCCCCCTCCCTTTCTAACAATTGTCACATTTGGTATATGCTGAAAAATAATTTGAAAATAAACTCCCACATTCTCGTTCTTCAGATACTTCCCATGACTAGAGGATGTATTGTCATCACAGCCTTTAATTTAAAAATTTATCTGACACTTTAAAATACTTTTAAAAGAAGCTAATGTTATGAAATGGAACACTTTCTGTGACTCAAACTAATTATGGTGCTCTTTCCATGTAACATATTGCCTTGTCATGAAATTCCTCAGTAAAATTCTCTGAAAGGCATCAAATGCCACACAAACTGGCCAAACAAGCTGTGAAATTACTAATAACTTTGGCTTTTATCAGCTACTCTGTCTCTGAGGAAGTGCCCTTTCAGATGCAACTTGGTCATACATCAAAGAGAACATCAGACTGACTTTAGCTATCTAGGATTGCAATATGTTTAAAATGTGCACCCGTAGAACTTTCTTTAGTGACTCATTAACATAGATATGGATTCTGCTGATTCTTTTTAACTACAAGATTTAAAGGAAGTGCACAATGTTTAGATGAGATAATGTAATAAAGAATAGAAGTTCCATGGAGAATCTGTTAAAAATAGAAAGTTTTTTTTTTTTAGGAAACAATACGTTTCTTTGGAGATCAAAGACAACACTGTTGGAAGAGTTCTTCTAGCCATAGCCCTGGAGCAATATTGCAGATGGATTTCTGCAAAAATGAGAAGGAGGAACAAGGGAGTTTTTTTAAAAAAGAAGAAACAATTTGTGCCCTGACAAAATAATTGGGAACATAGTAGCATTTTTGGGCTTAGGATAATGATCCTGCCAATCATTCTGCCTGTTGGTTAATGCAAAGCTGATCCCAAACCCCATTGACCTGTGATTAGATGGTCTCTTAGGGGGAGGAAAGTCAGAGAAAGGCAGTTGTAGCCTATTTGCTTTTGCATACTCAGAGTATTCACCCATAGCCTGTTTCTATTTGTTGTCCTGCTTCGGTCTCCTACATTTCTGAGGCCTAATACAGCTGCACCTGTGGCAACCTCCTTAAATGGACTGTCCTAGAAAGCATCTCTTCAGTCTCAATGTTATATATCTTCTGTTATTACTTATAACTACAAATAATCTTATCCCATTTAGGATATTTACTGCACAAATGTCCTGAAATCTGCATTCTGGTTTCTTGGAAATATTTTATTTCTATGTGAAAGAAATGCCATTTTCCTCCCACCCCATTTTTAAGAAGCTGCAGAATTTCTTCCATATTTCTCTCGGTTATGTTTTTGAGCTTGCTCTGTTGTTGGAGTTGGCAGAGAAACCTCCTAATGATGTCGGTTTCTACTATACACATTTATATCATCCTAAAACTTTCCTGCTTGCCCTATATTTCATTCTGAAAAGGAACAAGTGGAAGAGTTTCCTTCTGATGTCTTCTTATAGTATTTCACTGAAAGATGGTTACCAAATGAAATAAACATACAATTACCTCACAACTGATTTTTAGTAATTTGGAATGAGGATGGAGAGGTCGTGCAGAATAAAGAATGATTTCTAGGACAGGCTATTTCTGAACATTTGAAGTAGTTGAATCTTTTTAAACAAAGACCTCAAAATTTATAGATGTGTGTGCATGGATATATGAACAGATTAATAGAAATCAAATGCATATCTATTTCCTACTCTTAGGATATTCATATGAATATTAAGCCAGATTCTGGCTCTGTTTTGTAGAATTCTTTGCACCTGTTAAGCCCACTGATTATTATCTCTTTCTCCTCTTTTGGGAGGACAAACAATACAACACAGAGTCTATGAAATATTTCCATCTGTACTTCCAATAGAAGGTCAACACCCAATGAGGAAACAGCAGAGGTGGATTCCTGCCAGTTCGGACTGGTTCTATAGAACCGGTAGCAGGAATCTTCCCCTGCTCGCCAACCAGCAGTGATGGCTGGCTGGACATGCCCCCGAACTGTCTCTCTCAGCAGCTCCATAGGATGTGCCATCTTGTTTTTCAGTTCTGTGCATGCGCAGAAGCTGGGTTTTTAGTACTGTGCATGCATGCATGTAAAAAAGTGTGCAGTGCACAAGGAAGTGAACCGGCAGTGAGGTAAGCCAGAACCCAGAAACAGAGGATTTTAGAAGTAAACCATCAGAAAACTTTGGATTTCTGGACTATGGTTTACATTACCTATAGGAAGGATTTCTTGCAAGAAATTTGCTGTATCTCAGAAGGACTGGAAAAATGTGTTGGTAAACATTTGGCTTGGCACATCTGAAGAGCTTTAAACTGAAATTGAAGGAGAAAGGAGACCAATTTTTAGGAAAATTCTTAGACAACAAATCAGACAAAAGAAACAGACCCATCAAAGAAGAAAAAGAGTTGCACTGAAGGTAAAGAATGACTACACATCTCAGAAATACACAACACCAAGTATGAAAGCCTTTTTGAAAGTATTTTGGTGAATATTAGAGGGGGGAAATGACTTTGCTATAGGTGTGCACTACCAACCAGAAGAAATAGTCCTTTGGGATAGGGCGGCCTATAAATATTATTAATGAATGAATGAATGAATGAATGAATGAATGAATGAATGAATGAACTTTTTGCTAATCAGTTGGCTGAGATGTGCAGGAAGTCAATTTATTCCCCATAGCACCTGAGGGCAGAAGAGTTGAGTGGAATCCTGTTAAAGAGAAATCCAACATGGAACTAAGGAGGAATTTCCTGATAGTGAGAACAATTAATCAATGGAATAGCTTGACTTTTGGAACTGTGGGTATTCCATCACTGGAGGTTTTGAAGAAAAAATTGGACAACCATTTGTCTGTGAGGGTAACCTGCTTTGATATTATTAATGAGAAATATTTAAATAAATGCAGAAACAATTAAGAAAGAGGCTAAACAGATTCAATAATTCTGTAAACCCTGGAAGTTATGTGGAGAAGGTGAGAATAAAGGTCACTAAGAAAATTTTCAGCCCAAACTCCCAATCTCTGGATTTCTTTAGAAAAAGCATTGTCAGTTAAAAATAACATGACATTAAACTTATTGCCTAGGAGGTCTGACAGATATGCTATGAGACCTCCTAGGTAAATCAGACAGGAAATATGACTAGTTGATTCCCTCAAATCTGAAGATACAGATTTACCACCATCAGTTTTACTCATTCAATTAATTAGGATGGGCCCTTCCTAGGTTTCTTCCTGGGACTGTTAAACCTCTGAGGGGTCTTGTTTAACCACTTCCTAGGCAATCTTTTGTCCTCCAGAATTCAGAGTTTATCTGTATTCTTGACATTTCTACAAGTATCTGTAGTTTAACTAGGAAGGCTGTTTTATGATGTTCTATGAGCGCATTATTCCAAGACTGGGAAGAAAGTGAGAAGGATACAAGGAAAATAGATAGCAGAGAGAAAGAATTCATCTTCCTGAGTCTTTTCATCTAGGCAAAATTCAAAATAAAAGAATCAAATAGACATTAGAAACATTTCATAATACATTAGTGGTGATTAACAGATGGATGAGAAGAATATTGGCATGCAAGTTGTTTTTAATACTGTTTAGATTTTTTTTTTACTTTGTTATATTTTTCCCCTTCTCTTTCCTTCCCCTTTTTTCCGAATATCAATATTTTAAAGGAAATTGTTTTCCTTTAAAATAATTTATCACAATTTATAATTTCACAATTTTATTATATTTCCCATATTGCATCACTTGCATCTCTTGATATTCATATTTTCCATAGATTTTAATAGTGATTTCTGGGACTGAAGATAGTCAGGTACTTTTAATTCATTACAAAGGTTGAAATATCATAACTTTATCTCATTTGTAAGTTCTTTGTTAGTTGTCCAATTTACTCCTTATTTGTTTTTGTTTTCTTTTGTGTGTGTATGTATGTGTATATATGTATACTAGAGGTAGGTTGCTCCCGGTTCAGCCCAGTTCTGTGAACCGGTAGCGGTGGTGGTGGGAGGCTTTGCCCACTCACCTGGGACACTTCTGTGCATGCACAGAAGCGTTGCATGAGCATGTGAGTGCAAGCACGAACCGGTAGCAACAGGTTTTAGAATGCACTACTGATGTATATGTGTGTATTTTTCTCCTTTCTTAAAATATTCAATTGTTTTTAAAAACATGTTAGAAAAAAGAATTTATTTGAATGCCTGAGGACTAGAAAGTGGGTTGCAGATACTGCTGTGGTAGTGTCTCATCTGTTCTACCTCTACCTAAAATCAACCCAGATCTTAAAAAAAAATGAATTCCACTCTTATGAATATGGGAATACAATTCTACAAGGTTTAATAATGCATAGGGAAGCTTCCCTTTATTCAAATGGAAATAAGATCACTTCAACTCTCCCAGCTGAATATGTAGGGGACAGAAATATCAGAGAGTAAGGCAGAGGTCTTCAAATTTGGCAACTTTAAGGCATGTGGACTTCAACTCCCAGAATTCTCCAGCCACCATAGCTGGCTGGAGAATTCTGGGAGTTGAAGTCCACAAATCTTAAAGTTGCCAAGTTTGGGGAACCCTGGAGTAGGGTGAACATCTTTAACCGATCCTCAGGTTCAAGAGAAGAGGCTATTTCTCTCCAAAGCTTTTTCTGGTACCACTCACTATGGTCCCTAATCACTTCCCTTGAAGAGAAGGATACCATCAAATTGGGAAAAGTTTCTCCAAGCTTGCTCCCAATCAGAGAAGCAACATCATTACAAATGAAATAAAATACAATGAAGTGAAATCTGTAGATAAGATTTTTTGACAGTATGAGTGTTCAACACAAGCCTATTATATATTCACTGTAAGTCTCATTTCGGGACCTTGGAAAATGAATGTATTTCATTTTAAAAAGAGAAGAGGGAAGCTTTTCTTTTTATCTCATGGTGATAAAAAAAACATTAAATCCTATACCCAGCCATGTGGGGAAAAAAAAACATTGTCAGGTTTTTGATAATGCCTATGCCTCAAAAAAGATTCCCCCCCTCTCTAAAAATTCAATCTATGGCTTCTTTTCAAGAGCTACCTGAACACCTGAGAACAGGCAAATAGTAAATTTGATGGCTTTCTTATCTTTAGTGAAGGGCCCTCCTCATTAGTTCTTTCCTGTACTGCCTTCATGTCTCGCTGCCTGTCCATATCTAAACTTTTGAGTATCTTATTGTCTGGCTGTCTCAGAATACAAAGATACACAGAAGGATCTCATTATCTGCACTCTTGGCTCACATTTTAAAAAGATACAGAAATCTCCTCCCCAGTCTCTGCCTTCATCCCCCACCCCCCTCATACACACACACACCTTAAATGAAATAAAAAGAACAAAGCAAGAGAAGACTGTTTAAATCCTGGATTTCTGGCACCTGTTGTAATAGTGCATTTTACAACAGTGTAATGGCTTTCAGAATTATTCCCATGTGTGCATAAATGTGAAAATGACTGAAATGGATCATTTATGCAGCCAAATTGTGGTATAAACCCTGAGCTAGTAACCGGGAGCATTTTATCAATTTAAAACAGGGCAAAGAGGGGACTTAACAAATGGCCTTAAGGACCAGCTACAAGCAATCATGTTGGATGCTGGGAGATGTAGTTCAGCAACATCTGAAGGTCCAATTTAAAGTATATTAGGAAGCTGATTTTTTTAAAAAAAAATCGAACTCTATATTTCCTTTGCCAGCAGCAGTGTGCATATGGCCAGCTTAGCAGATTGTTGACAAATTAACATCATTTATGTTCCTCATATTTTCTTTCCTTCTTTTCTTTTTTCTTTCTTTCTGTTAGCTTCTATTAATATCTTCTTGTTTAAAAATAATAATAAAAATTACCTACATGTGTATGTATGTAAACATTGATTTAGATATTCTTACATCTGATCAGCCAATATTACCGGTAGTAGTACAATCTTTTTCAAGGTCAGTAGTTTCCAGGACCAAGGACAGAATTTATTTCTTATTACCTTGTATCTGATCTTTTTAATAGGGTTTGTAGGGCTGAAACAGGGCTATTTTCTTATGTTGTGTTATTGAAAGTATTCCCTCAATCACATCTTCCTCCATTTCTCTTAAGAGATGTTAGCCTTCTTTTAATATTGTAGTGTTGTTTTAGCAATCTTAGCTTTCCATTTGCCTTTTGTAATTAAACTCTTACAAGTTTCGGTATTACTATTGAAATAGGTATAATTTTCCTCCCCAATGTATTTTATGCTGGCCTATGAGCAAAATAGAGATCTGATTGATTGATTGATGATTGAAGTCTTCTATCATTATTTTTCTAGCTTTACTCAGACAAAAACCATAATGATTCTAGAAATGTGCTTTATTCCAGACCAAGGAGCCTGAATATGTCGCTTAAGGCAAGAGATAAATTGGAGATGGAAGGCTTTTGTGTTTTCAGACAGCATCACATCTACCAATAACAAATGCAGTCAGTCTACAGATTTCACATTAGAATGACTTTGAACTGTAGGCTGTATGGCTGTAAAATCTGCCATAATTCTTTTGAACATTTCTGTTTTCACCCCATTTCATGACTATTATAGCATTGTGCTGAGGATGACATCTAGAGGACTTGAACACAGTTTTGTGTCATTTTGGTTTGTCCTAAAATAGGTTTTTCAATGTGTGTCATTAGCCTGACTATTATTGCTTTCTACTGAACAAAAGGTTTTCACCAACAGCTATATTTGATTTTTAATTGATCTAGCTTGACTCCAAAACCCAGGACTACTGTATATGTCTCAAAAGTAATAAATAGTAGACAGTGGGAACTGTAACTGGCCCTGATTATTAAGTGTATTTTCTACTTTAAAAAAATAATACTTAAGTGAGGCGAGGCTAATAGCAAGATATACAAAGTATTTTCGTTTTAAAATCAGAACTAGTCAACAATTTCTTTTTGTTTTCTAACATATTAGGTAGTTGGAAGCAGTTGCATTGGGTTCAGTTTATTAAGTCTAGATATAAAAATCAATAAATATTAATCAGCTTCAAGAGTGTGAGAGGTAAGATTGGACTTTTTTCTTCGTTCTCACAAAAAATAAAATACGTTGCAGTCCCATAATCATAGTACTTCAAAGAATCTTTTTTTTAGGCATTCAGTGAAGAAGTAACTAACTATACTTGTCTAATATATTTTGTGGGGGGAAAATGTCCTGATGGGAAGAATAACAAGGAAACAATAATTTGCTAACAAAACAGTTTTTCAAAGTAAAATGAGGATAAGCTAATATTTCAGGATGTGTCATCAGATCCAAGCTAGAGAGGATTTCTTTTTATTTCATTTATTTGTTTATTTTTATACTGCCTTTATTCTTGTTATAAATCATTCAAAGCAGCAAACATACCTAATACTCCTCCCTCCTCCTATTTTCCTCACAACAACCTGTGAGGTAACTTAGGCTGAGAGACAGTGACTGGCCCAAGGTCATCCAACTGGCTTCATGCTTAAGACAGGACTGGAAGTCACTGTCTCTTGGTTCTAGCTTGGTGCCTTAACCTCTGGACCAAACTGCCAGGATTGTGCACTGCAACAGAACAAATGTGAATCAAATATCCATAACATTAATCACAGAACTAGACATGAATGTATAGCTTTCAAAACTCAGCCTCCTGATGCCAATAACTAAATGTTTTAAAATGCACTAGGCTGATTTTCTCCCCTAAGATCTACTGTATATGTGCATAAAAGCAGGCCCGTTTTGGGCGTACCGGTAGAGGCGGCCGCTGGTGGTTCGAAGAACCAGTAGCGGCGGCAATGCGAGATTCTGCCCACCTGCCTGGATGTCACCACTTTCTTTTTTTTAATCTTCTGTGCATGCGTGAAGCCTTCTGCGCATGTGCAGAGAGTGAAAAAGCACATGTGATGGTCCCGTGTGCACGAACTAAACGAGTGTGCGCATGCAAAATACGCACTTCCGAACCGGTAGGGAAGATAAGTAGATTTGGCCGCTGCATAAAAGGCCAAAGGAAATCAAATGGAATGTGATTTTATTGGGACCAAACCATGCATGGCTGTAGCTGGATGTAACTCAAGTCTTCTAAAATCGTGCTAGAAGGCTTTATCTTCTTTCCTCCCAGCTCTTGTTTGCTCAGACAACGGAAGCTTCTTACATTTGAGACAAAATCAAAAATACTTTTGCAAATTGAGGATTTTTTTTTTAGATCGGAATGAATACATTTGTACAACTGTACTGTAATCTTGCTTATGAGGACAAGCAATTCAGCACCATAATGCTTATTTTGTGGATTTTGCAGTAGCTTCCTGGAGGTTTCCAAGTATAATTCAAACTTATAAAGCCCTACAGAATGAGGCTAGGGTCCCCTACAGTAGTCTGGTAGGCCTGGCCATTCCACTCAAGAGGGCATGTTCTGGGGGCTTTCAATTTGGAAGTGAAAGTGCTGTCAAGAAGCAATACTGTTTTATTGATGCCTCAAACCACTGGAGTAGCTCAGCTTTCTGCTGAGATATAGCTTTTCCTCTGTCTTGGACAACATAATTTCCAACTAGTTTTGGAGACAGCATGTTTGCTGTGCTTCCAATCTGTTCAGCAGTGGGCTATTTTAAATTTTACTGATTCGTTTTTTGAGTTGTTGCAATGTCTATATTTTTAAACATTTTTAATGGTTTGTTCTGCAAACTACATGGATGTGTAATTGTAGCAGAATATATTCTATCTATCTATCTATCTATCTATCTATCTATCTATCTATCTATCTATCTATCTATCTATCTATCTATCATCTATC
>JANHGD010010115.1:0-14873 GCA_027560375.1 Imantodes cenchoa
TATTATTATTATTATTATTATTTTACATATATCTACTTTGCCAATGTTTATGCTTATATCAATATTTTCTATCTTGTTTGTGCTTGACAAATAAATAAATTAAAATAAATTAAAATATTGACTTCTTCACAAATCAGTTTTTGCATCCCCTCATTTCAATCAGATGCCATATTTCCTCTGCCAACATATTGCCTAAGTCATGGCAACTTGTCTTGTTACAATATTCAAAATAACTGGTTCAAGCTCAGTTTAGCATTGTTAACACTATTGGCAGATCTGTCCATTAAGACTTTTCAGTTTCTTAATCTTTTTTTTTTTTTTTTTTGGCCAGGCATTACTTTGAGCATAAAGCAACAATTGTTAAATACCTTAGTTTATTTTGAATAGACCTAGATAGTTCTAATCATTATAATAGATAATTGGGCATAGTAGGTGGATGCGTTCATAATCACCTTCATTGTTAAAGTATTAGGAATAAGCCTTCATTTAAACCATCACTTGTTAGATCGTATTTGTGTGGACTTTGTATTCTCAGATGAATGACTTTCACACTGAGATCCATTAAATAAATGACTCTATAGTCCTTGAGTGTAAAGCTGTAGAGAAAATGTACTCCGGAATGAATAATTACATACATGAAAAATGGAAGCTGAGGAGATACTGCTGTGCTAGCTAATACAGAAAAAAATGTGTTATTGTTTGTGCTTGGTTGGTTACTCATTTTATCTCTTTACCAAGGGTAACTTCAGAACTTTTTCTGTAGCAGAAATTGCTTCCCTCCTCCTTTCTCAGAGTAGACTATGCTAATAGTTGTGTGTGTGTGTGTTTTAAAGAACAGGCTTGCATACCTATTCTTACACTACAGTCTTACTTTAGGTGTGGATGAACTACAGGTAATCCTTGACTTATAACCACAATTGGGACCAGAAATCCTGTTCCTAAGCAAGGTGGTTGTTAAATGAGTTGTGCCTAAAGGTGGACTTCACATAATTTAACAACCGGTTCACCTAGTGCAGAACTGAAAATATGAACGTGTGGCTTCAAACACACAGCAATTTCATGTGCGTGTCTTCCAGCACACCATCTTGGTGAATAGAGCGGGTAAGGCGTGGCAATCATCTGGGCTGTGTGGGTGGGAGGGATGAGCCAGAGAGTGAGATATATAGGACAGGATAGGTGGGCGGGCCTAGCTGGTGGTTGGAACTACCGGTTCGCCTGAACCGGTCTGAAGCAGCAGCAGGCCACCTCTGATTGTGCCTGATTTTATGATCTGTTTTTTGATGGTTAACCAAATCACTGCAGCTGTTAAGAGAATTGTGTGGTTGTTAAAAGAATCTGTCTTTGTCCATTGACTTTGTTTGTTGAAAGCTAGCTGGGAAGGTTACAAGTGGTAACTACATGACAACTACATGACCCCAGGATGCTGTGGCAGTTCTAAGTGCAAGGACCAGTCACTTTTTCAGTGTTGTTATAACACTCTGGTTGCTAAATCAATGGTTGTAACTGGAGGATTACCTGTATTCATTTGGATTAAACTATAATGCAGGCTCACTTAAAGCTTTTCTGGAACAACATTTTTAGTCATGACATACTATACTTCTCTTATTTTGGAAGAGTTTTCAATTTGTGTTCTAAGGAAAATTCAGATTCTGATATATTTCTTTATGAGGTGACTGACTTAAAGAGATACACATAATCGTCTACATATCAGTGCAGTTGAGCTGAATCTTATGAAGATGATGATGAAGTTATTAATCGAGATACTATGTGACTACTTCACTCAATAACCCCAATTCTGACTCTGCCAGTTGTAGTTCATTAAGTGATTACACTGGTTGTTAAATGGACTGTAGGGGAGATACCCAAGCCTGATGGTGGAATGGGCTCAGGCTACTGCATGAATGGAAGAGGTGGGATGTTGGAGCAACTTTTTATGTTGGCTGATCATGGTGAACAGTTATTATCTTGTGCACCAATTGCGACCTTACTTGGAGTGGGATGGTCACTCACGCCCTTATCACCTCATGGCTTGATTATTGCAATGCGCTCTACATGGGGCTACCCTTGAAGACAGTTCGGAGAATACAGCTGGTCCAGAATGCAGCTGTGCGAGCGGTTGTGAGTATGGCCAGATATACCCACATTACATCAATCCTACGCGAGCTGCACAGATTTCCTATCGGTCTCTGGAAACAATTCAAGGTGTTGGTTATTACTTTTAAAGCCCTACATGGCTCAGGGCCAGACTATCTTCGAGACTGCCTGCTACCACATACCTCCCAATGACCGGTTAGATCCAACAGGGTTGGGTTCCTTCGGGTCCCATCAGCTAAACAATGTCAGCTGGTGGGTCCACGGGGGAGGACCTTTTCTGTGGCTGTCCCGGTTCTTTGGAACCAACTACTGCCGAAGATTCGTACTACCCCCACCTTATTGGCCTTCAGGAAAGCCCTTAAGACCTGGCTTTTCTGGCAGGCCTGTGGCTGTTAACCTGCCAGAATTGAGTAGTAAGGTTGCCCCTGGAATGGATGTAGAGGTGAACCATTTTTGAATTTTAAATATGTTTTTGTTTTAAATTTGTTCTTCATGTTTCTTTTTTATATTGATTCATATTTGTTTTGGTTGTGAGCTGCCCAGAGTCCTTTGGGTATTGGGCGGCATACAAACATGATTAAATAAATAAATAAATCACCACCAGATGGATTTGTAGCTGCTGACAAAACCATACTCAACGAGTCATCCTTAATCTACATGGGGGGAAATAAACAGTGGGGTACCACAAGGTTCTGTCTTAGGCCCAAGACTTTTCAATACCTTCATAAATGAGTTAGATGAGGAAATAAAAGGGGAACTCATCAAATTTGCAGATGTTACCAAACTGGCAGGAATAGCCATCACCCCAGAAGACAAGCTCAGGATCCAGAAAGATTTTGACAGACTTGAACAATGGGTGCTATTCAATAAGATGAAATTTCATGTGGAGAAAAGCAAGGTTTTACACTTAGGCAGAAAAACCAAAGGTACAAGGGGGAACCTGGCTCAAAAACAGTAACTGTGAGAGAGATCTTGGAGTCTTAGTGGATGTTCACTTAAAGATGAGCCAGCAGTGTGTGGCAGCAGCCAAAAAAGCTAATACCATCCTTGGTTGTACAAACAGAGACATAGATTCGAAATCACATTGAGGAC
Organism: Imantodes cenchoa; assembly: GCA_027560375.1. Taxonomy (NCBI): domain Eukaryota; kingdom Metazoa; phylum Chordata; class Lepidosauria; order Squamata; family Dipsadidae; genus Imantodes; species Imantodes cenchoa. The sequence goes on from JANHGD010010115.1 coordinate 3,187, forward strand.
CATGTATGAAGCCTTCGTAAGGCCGCACCTGCAATACGGCATCCAGTTTTGGTCACATTACAAAAAACATGCTGCGACTTGGAAAAAGTCCAAAGAAGAACAAAGATGATTAAAGGCCTAAGGACTAAAACATATGAAGAACAGTTGCAGGATTTTGGTTTGGCTGGTCCCCAAGAAGGACTAGGAGGGATATGGTAACAGTATTCCAGTATTTGAGAGGTTACCACAAGGAGGAGGAAGGTCAACTTATGTTTCAAAGCATCAGAAGGCAGGACAAGAAACAACGGATGGAAACTAATCAAGGAGAGAAGCAATCTGGAATTGAGGAGAAGCTTCCTCTCAGTGAGGACAATTAACCAGTGCAACAGCTTGTCATTAGAAGTTGTGGGTGCTTCATCCCTGGAGGTTTTTAAGAGACTGGACAGTCACTTGTCTGAAATGGTATAGGGCGGGTGTCAGCAACCCACAGCTCCGGAGCCTCATGCGGCTCTTTGAGCCCTCTGCTGTGGCTCCCTGTCCCATCACTGGCTGGCCCCGCCCCTTGCCCTCCCCTCCCTCGCCTGGCCTGAGAAGGTAAGGGCGATGGTGGGGGATGGAGAAGCAACCAGGGCTGATTGTCCAGCGCCTCACGCTTGCTGGAGCTTCTTCCGGCCCTTGTTGGTGTTGGGCACGCCTTGGTCGCAACCTGCTTTCCACCCCGAGACTCTGGCCCGATAGAGAGAGAGAGACAGAGAGAGAGAGAGACAGAGAGGGGGGGAGAGGGGGGGAGATGGAGAGGGGAGAGAGAGAAGGAGGGAGAGAGACAAACACACAAAGTGATACACAGAGAGAGGGAGAGAGACAGAGAGACAGAGGGGGGAAAGGAGAGAGGGGGAGATAGAGGAAGATAGGGAGAGGAACAGAGAGATACAGAAAGGGAGATGGGGGAAAGAGATACAAAAAGAGATACAGAGAGGGAGACATGGGAACAGAGAGACAGAAAGGTTTTGTGACTGAGTAGGCATGACTAGGGGGTCATGTGACTGGGTGGGAGTGAGTGACATTGATTTAGCCATACCCATCCATTTTGTGGTTCTAGGTGTTTTTTTTCCTGTGGGAAACGGGTCCAAATGTTTCTTTTGAGTGTTTAAGGTTGCAGACCCTGGAAAACGTCTCGGGGGTGTGTGTGTTAGACTAAAGACCTCAGAGATCTCCTCCAGCTCTATTCTGATTTAATACAATATCATCAGTGTTTTATTGTATTTTACTTCGTTAAATATTTCCCAGTTGCATTTTAAGCTGATCTGGGCTGCCCTCAGAAAGTTGTAGGCCGCATGCAGCCCATGGGCCACATATTTGACATCTGCAGTTAGGAACTGTTCCTTAACCTTCATTTTCTCTGGATCTATACCATTCTGCGATGAGATGTGTGTTTCCACAACCATCAGCCAATTCACCTTTCCTGAGCTGGTTAGACTTGCAGACGTTTATTCGCAAGTCTCTTACAGCCTGTGTCAACTTGAGGAATGAACTCTTCATGAGGCTGGCCTAGAAAAGTATCCAAATTTCTGAGTCAGAGGTTGCCAGCTTGTGCCAAACTGTTGGACACAATTTGAAGTGCTGGCATTGACCTTTAAAATCCTAAACAGCCTAGGGCCCACATATATAATAAACACCTCTTCTTCCTATTAATCTACCCAGTTGAAATAAGCAGAAGTCTCTTGGTAAACCTTCCTCTTGCCTAACAAGTGCTCGGCTTCTGATAGTCTTCTCCAGTGTAACTCTACAGGCTATGGAATACTCTTCCCAGGAAGCTGTGCTACACACACACACACACACACACACACACACACACACACACACAGAGTTAGGAAAAACAGTAGAAACTGTCATGTTTTAACTGGGAGTTAAAATTCCTGAATGTTAACTGTTAATAAATTTTAATTACATACTGTTCTAATTTTAATCATATTGACTTTACAGTTATGTTTCATGTGTGACTGAAAATCCAAAAGAAACAGAAAAAGGCCAGTATAATACATCATTTTATTCTATAACATTGCCACACACATACATTCAAGATGGATACGGAACAAGCCTACCTTGTTCATTATCACTAATATTAATTATAAATAGTTCTCCTTTGTAACATGCAGTGCAAGGAGTTGGAAGTTTTCAGAAAGCAATGTGATTTTTTTTTCACACACATCCCTCTTCAGGCAAGCTGAATTAATCTTTCCAAAGCAGGAAAAAAATCTCAGTATTTCTTAACTATTTAGTTAGAAATGCTGGAAAAAACTACCTACCAGGAAAACTTCAACTCCCTTCTTCTTTCACCATCAACAGAGGTATCCTGTCTCACATCTGCAGACAGGACCAAAAAAAAGAAAGGGATGGAGAAAGGAGTATTTTTGGGAGACAAGATGTCATTTTTATTTCTTTTAACCAAGGACATTTACCAAAATAAATGGACAAGAGTAGACATCTCTGTTTTCATAAGGGCCAGATCCTGAGCCATGTGAAGAGGAACACAGCTTCATTTCTGTTGTAACATTGTTTGAACCACAGGAATCAGTCTTTAACTGAAAAACGCTTGTCCAAGGACATCCATGATTATCAAAAATAATTCCATTGATTATAGAAAGACCTTTGATTACGTTGATCACATCAAACCGTGAAAAGCGGTCAGAATTCCAGAACTCTGTCCTCATGAGAAATGTATGTACAGGTCAGAAAGCCAAATTATAGATAAAACATGGCAAAGGAGGCCAACAAAACTGTATGCCCTCTTCATATTTAGTCAACCTATATCAGACTGCATATCAAGGGAAGGTGGATTGGAAGAAAATACGTGTGGTTTTAGAACTGGAGAAAGAAACTTCAATAAGCTGCATTGGCTGATGGGACCACAAAGGATCTATAAATCCTAATACTAAAAGCCAAAGAACACAGTGAAAAAAATAGGACTAAAGTTAAATATATACTGTAAATATAAGACAACCAACTAAACGCCATCACTTCTGGATACCTATAAAGATCAGAACTTTACAAGCCATGATATTCCCTGCACCACTCAATGGAAGTGAAGGTTGTACTCTGAAGAAGCAAGATACTAAGAGTTTGCCTTTGAACTCTGGTTTTGTAGAAGATTCTGAGAATACCATGGAGAGCCAAGAAAACAAACCAGTGGGTCATCAAACAAATCCAACCCAGAGTTCTCATTTGAGGCACAAATGACCAGGCTCAAATTGTCTTATTTTGGACTCATTAACTCATTGTATTGCTAGGAAACAAAAAGACCTTTATGGCCTGTAATCATTCAATCAATCAAAGTGTTAATTCATGAAGACAAATGAAATTGCACATTAACACATCCAATGAAAGGAAGAGCCATGCAAATGAATGTGCTCCCTTAAAAAGCAGAGGGGTAAGCACTATGAGCAAATGCCAATAGAGGACTGACTGATGCAACTGAATTGCTCACCATTTCAACTAATGGGATCAAGGAGCCTTCTCTGCTGTGGCCACCACCCACTGGAACCTCTTGCCTCCTAAGGTGAGATCTGCTTCCACCCTTCGGACCTTCTGGAAGGTCTGGAAGAGCCTTAAAATTTGGCTCTGCCAGTTGGCTTGGGGCCCCAAAGGGGTCATCCTCTGCTGGAGATGGCTGATGGAATGCGAGACAAAGGTCCACCCCAGGATCATCTGTGCAGTTGGTTTTAAACGTTTACTTCTTAAATTTAATACTTTTATATGTATATTTTATACTATTATAAGCCACTCAGAATCACTTGAAACAATAAGACAAACATCATATCAATTGAATGAATAAATAAACGTACAACCACTGCTTCTGCATGAACAACCAACCCAAACCTTCCTGAGCCACGTCCTTGAAAGCATCGTGACATCGTCTTGATGAAGAAACGTGTTATGGGGATATGTAGATGAGAAGAGAAGAGAAGAGAAGAGAAGAGAAGAGAAGAGAAGAGAAGGTCTTCCCAAATGAACTTCCTGTATTGCTTCTGTACCATTGGGACAGGAATAAAGGATAACAACCATTGCTGCTTTTTCCTCAAAAAAAGAAGCATTAAGTACCCTTCTCCAGCACTGTTGTTTAACCAAAATGAGAGATTATACACTATTCTATTGTCTTAAATTCAGGCTAGTTTTTGCTTTGAAGCTCCCTTCTTCTCTCTACAGATTTTGACATCCTTTCTTCCAAGAACCACACTATAAATCTTTAGATCAGCTCCTAAATATGATGTACTTATGAAACATAATTTGGCATTAAAATATATTTATAACATATATTTTAGTATTTTAACAGCTCTGAAATTACTTGCAAATTAGTTGGAATTAAGAGCTACTGAAATGAATTGTATTTTTGGCATTTCAGTCTTGTTGTAGAGCCCTCCATAAAAGCAACCAAAGTTACTCAACTTATATCCTTCATACCTGTTGAATTATTTATGGTGATGACTAAGAAAAATGAAAAAAAAGTCCATAGGCAACAATGAACTTTTTTTCTTGCATTCAATCATGGTCAAAGACTACCTGGTCTGCAAGCTTTTTTCTGGAAAGTTTTTCAGAAGTGGTTTCCCATCAGCTGCTTCCTAGAAGTGGGAGAAAGTGATTGGCCCAAGGTCGCCCAACGGGCTTTGTGCTTAAGACAGAACTACAACTGTCAGCCCTTCCAGGTAAAGCAGAAAGGAAACATGGCCAAATCAGCTCCTTCTAATTTCCTGGAAGGCGGCATTAACAGAATTGTGCAAGTTCTGCACAATTTCCCACAGCTACGTTTAACTGCCTGATGCATTATGACACGTGGTTCCTGAGTTTCTTTCTCTGACTATGAAGTCACTGGGGCTCCTGCCTCTCTTCCAGGTCTCGGATTATTTCCCAGGCAGCCTCTCTTCCCCTTGTTCCCCAAGGTCACCCACACATTCCAAAACAAGGACTCACAGTCTCTGGCTCTGCAACGAGCCATTATGAGTCCATGAGTATCTTTGTTTGTACACCGTTCAGAGTCACATCGCGTGAAATGGGCAGCCATAAATATATGATAAATAATTTAAAGAAGGGGGGGGAGGTTACTGAAAAAGTAGGGCCTCTCCTCCTTTTTAAGGTGAAATATATCTGGCTTATACTAATTTATGTTGTCCTACTGCAGTGATGAACATTTTCAGCACCGAGTGCCCAAACTGGAACATTTGCGCCGGAGCCCCAGAAACTCAAAGACCAGCTGGCTGATGCGCATGCATGCGCCAGCCACCTGGTCTTCTGGTTTCTGATCTTCGCACGTATCGCAGCCCCAGAAACCCAAAGACCAGCTGGCCAGTGCACATGCGCGCACCAGAAACCAGAAGAGCAGCTGGCAATGGCACATGTGCCCCCAGAGAGGGCTCTGCATGCCACCACGGTCCTATTGAGTCTGCTTAGTTTTTCCCAGCAAAAAAACAAAACAAAAACTGATCAGAAAAAAACAATGTCTGGTTTGCCACTTCCCATCAAGCCACTAGTCACTGATCATAGTTAAATTTGATAGTTAACAACCCTAATTGGAACCACAATTGTACTGCTAAGCATTCCCGTTAACTAGGAAAGCAGGTGACCATGACTGCATGGGTAGTCCTTTACTTACAACCACAACTGAGTCCAAATTTTCTGTTGCTAAGTGAGACATTTGTTAAGTGAATTTTATCCCGTTTTATGACTTTTCTTGCCACAGTTGTTAAGTTAGTAACAAGCTTGTTAAGTGAAACTGGTTTCCCCTTTGACTTTGCTTGTCAGAAGGGGATCGTGAACCCGGGACACTGCAATCATCATAAATGTGAGTCAGTTGTCAAGCATCCGAATGTAAATCACATGACCACGGGGATGCTGCAATGGCCATAAGTGTAAAAAATGGTTATAAGTCACTTTTTTCAGTGCTGTTGTAACTTTGAACGGTCACTAAATGAACTGTTGTAAGTCGAGGACTACCTGTATTTTCTGGATGAAAAGAGACAAAACTAGCCAGTTTCACCTCTTCCTCTTCTTTGCATCCTGATCACTCCCTCACCCTTTGGGAATGCTCTAATGCCTGCCTACTGTCTTGTATACATAGAAAGCAATGTGGTCACACTGCAGCCTGGGGCTGGGAACTGCAGGAGGGCTGAATAAACACATTACAGCGCTCTCTTGAAATCTCTTTCTCTCCAATCTCTCCACTCTGTCAGGGTGATAAGGAGGGGGAAAAACCATTTCTGTAGACACTCTCGCCTTTGCCTGACCCTTTTCCACCGCAAATGTGAACATTTCTTTTTGATCTGTGGAAGAGCAAACAGCTTACTCTCTTGAAATCTCTTTCTCTCCAATCTCTCCACTTTGCCAGAAAGGCAAAAGAGAAATTGTCTACAGAAATCACTTGCTTCGCCAACCCTCTGCAGAGGAAACAGATTGGAGAAGATTTCAAGAGTACTGTAAGCTGTTTGCATGTGTTGCAGCCCTCAGCCCCAGATTGCAGGCACGGTTGCATTGCTTTCAATGTGCAAGGAGGATGGGAAAGAAACCCACAGGTCAGGCACAAGACAACACGTACCGATTACAATGGCAATAAAATGATTGAGGAGCACTGTGAAGGTCATAAATGGACCATAAGTTTATTTTTTAATTGGACCATTGTAACTTTGAACAGTCACTAAACAACTGGTTGGTAAGCAAGGACCCTCTGTAGTTTGAAGTTACTAATCACCAAGTTGGAGTCTAAAGCTAGGGTCTAATACTTGTTTCCAATTGTTACTGGCTTGTTTGGGAGCAGAATGCCTGAAGTCCTTGCTAGAATGCAACATTAAATTCTTTCTCCTTGGAAAGTTTCTACTCATTGTAGCTGCACCCACTGACAGAAGAAGGCAAGCGAGAACAAATCAGTCACTGTACATAGGCCCACCATTCTGAATAAGAAATGAGAATTCTTTTCAAATCCAAGTTATCATTTTGCATGAATATGGTAATAGTGTGAAAGGACTTTTCTACATAAATGAACAAGCAACATATACATTTCCCAAACTTTAGCTTATCATTTTGGAATACTGGTAACTCAAAACAATTTCAATCTTAATTTTCAGACTTATTAACAAACCCACTATATTATTTTAATGTGCATTTAAAGATTCACTAAAACATTTTAAATCCACCCTGACATTTAGTTAAAAGTCTGAGAGAAAAAGCAAACTGCACATGAATGATCCAAAAAGCTACTACAAAAAGTTAATACGACTCCCCAACTTTAACCACTGAACCGTCGCATCCCCCAATCATGATCAAATTTCTTCTTTTTCATGATACAAGTTTTAAATTGCTTAATGAAATGAACTTGCACTTTGTTCTAATATATTTTCATTTATTTACCATTTCTGCAATCCTCAACATATTTGATGACCGTTAAGTATCTTCACTATTGAGCTCCATATATTTAACTTCTTGAATAAGTGTATTAATAATCGGATTCAGTTAAATGTTGAGTTTGCTCAACATTTCTTACCACACAAGAACATAGCCCGAGCTCACCTTATTTCTGGTCCACAATATAAAGAAAACTAGAAACTATCAAAGGAATACTCATTTATTTTATTAACTTAACTGAATTAATATCCTTTAAAATGAACAGGCAAAACATGAGTTAAATTCCATTGATTAAAGCTAATTTATTTTATTGTGCAATAAAATAAAATCACTTAAGTAGAAGATAAACATTTTACTTGCTCAGATTTTAAAGGAAAAATTATTTTATCTTGATCATAATTTCCTTAGTCACACCAGATTTTCACTACAAAATGCAACATACTTTTACCATAAAATCAGAAATTAACCACTAGCAGGCAGTTTGACTAGATTAATCAGATTATATTTTCAGCCACAAATACAAGGCAAACATCATGATTTAATTAGGTCAAGATATTTTTAAAGTCACAAAACCAAGCAACAAATGATTTGCAAAGCATCACAAGTCAAATTATTAGGTTGCACAAAGAATAGCATGTCAGAAAGTCTTAGAATTGATCCCAGGTGTGCTATTTTGCTCAGGTTTAATGTACTAAAGAACTAAAATTGTGACAGCAACAGATAGTAAGTGCCACTTCTGCAAGGAAATGGAAAACATAACAAAATACAAAGACCTCAAACAGAAATTGAATGACTTTGGCAAAAGAAAGCAAAGGTAGCACCAATAGTCATAGGTGCCTTGGGTGCAATCCCAAAACAATTGGAGCACCACTTGAACACCATTAGGATTGACAAATTCACTAATCGGTCAATTGCAAAAGGCAACTCGGAACAACTTACATTCTTGCAACGATATCTGTAAAAGCTTTAAGTCAAGTTAAACTCTCAGAATTCCTCAGCCAGCATGCCAATCCCCACTACTTAAAGTGGTTGAGGTTAAGAAACACTGGCTTAGACAAACAACAAGGCCAAGGTAAGAACTGGCTACAGAGCTCTGTGAACTCAATTTTGTCTTATGAGACATTATGTCTCATATGAAACATTACATCTTGTGACCTAAATGCCCTGTCCTAGTATGTTAGAGACAGGTCACATAAATCCTTGTATCTCCATCTTTGTCCCCTTTCCTAGTTAATGCTTTTCTAAGCTTTATCTATCAATGCTAGTAAAATTATAAAGATAAATCATTTGTGAACCAAATATGTTTGAAAATCTCTAAAACCAAAATAAATATCTTTTATTTCAAGATAATTATTTCAAAAAACTGAAAATCAAACTGCAATTAGTTTTGGTTTCAGAATCTGAACGCTGGATGATAACTCTCAAACTACTTGAAAATCCACTCCTTATTAATTCCATAATAGTTAAATCAAAGCTGTGTTACTCAGTCAAAACATTCTTCAAACATAAATAGAACAGAATATTTTTTATTGGTCAGACACATTAAGGAATTTGTCTCTGGTGCATTAGCTCTCAGTGTACATACAAGCAACAAAAGTGATAAATCTTAACATACAATCACAGACAAGATACAACCAACAAAGTGATAATCACAAGAAAGGAGTAGGTAATAGAAAGATGAGAAGAAGGATAATAGTAATACAGTCCTACTACATGGTTAGATATCCTTAGGCTTAAAACAGTATTGTGGGAATTATGTGTTTAGCAGCGTGATGGCATGGGGAAAAACTGTCTTTGTGTCTGGTTATTTTGGCATGCAATGTCCTACAGAGGCACTCTGAAGGAAGAAATTGAAAGAGTTTATATCTAGGGGTCTGTAGATACTTTCTCAGCACTCTTTTTGGTTTGTATAATATAGTATAGCTAAAGAACTTTAAAAATTCTGAAAAGACAGCCATAAATTTGCAAAGGCACAAAATTCTGTGCACAAATGCTACTGAGTACTTTTTGCATTACAAGGAAGATGCAGGGCTCTTGCTATAATAGTAGATCAGCAGAATAACGGCAATTTAGGATGGGACCTGAAAGTTTACACTTTTGCTTTAACCTTATGCATCAATAAGATTCATTTTCATAAATCAACTGCCTGTTTAAGACCTGAAAATGTGCAATAGATACAGTAGGATCCAGAATACAATATTGTGTTCAAGAGGTTTTGTAACATGAGTTCTCCTACAATTATTGATCCATAATGGCAAGTTCACACATTATACTAAGTTTTGTTCCTAGTTAATAAGACTTTGAATAGATGCTGAGTTCAAATATTGCATCAAATATAACATGGTTTTAACTTAGTTCTGGTTATATTCACAAATTACACTAAAACAATGTAATATCTTTAAATATAAATATCAGCAGCCATAATTTATATTTTCACAGAAGATTCTTGCATCTACAGCATTTGCACATTTTAATAAGACATAAGCCATGGTTTACAAACCATAATTGAGAGAGCTTTACATTGACTAAATATGATTTGTTGACTTTTGCTTAGCATGTGTGAACCTAACAACTGTAGTCTATAAAACACAGCTTGTATCTTAACACAATAGGCAAGCCAGCTAACTGTGGTTTATTAATAAATCATGCTTAATATGTGAATTTACTATGAGACAGCTATATTTATTCAAACCAGCAACACTAAGTAGTATACAAAGGGTTATATAATTTACTAAAAAAACCATTGTGGTACATCTATGCTCAAAAACAAGCTGTTTACAAAGATGGCTGCGAAGGAAACTGCAATACTCTTGCCTGTTGGGCTATTTGTTTCTCTTTTAATCAGGACAATTCTTAACATCTGTGATCCAGAAGAGCAAGGTAACATCCCTCCCATCTCCTGGAGCTACAAAACTTCATCAAGAATTTCTGAGAGGCTGACTGCACATCTCAACAGTAGTTTCATAAAGGCAAGCACACATTGTGGCTCATTTAGAGAAGAAAACCTTACTATAAATGGTACTCAGTTCTTGGAAGTTTTGCCATGCTACATTACAAGTTTAATGCCTTTATTAAGTTCTTATTAAAACTTCTACCATCATTTTCATAAATTTTCAATAATATAGGAAAAAACATAGATGGCTCACATACTGCGCTTAACTATATTCTTTGACTAACCCATAATTAGTTGGATCCACGGTTATATTATTTCACAAACTATAATCTCCAAGTCCTAATTGTTGGATTACATTAGACTCAGCAGTGGCTGAACAAGCCATATTACAGATGAATACAATGTGTGAATCCAAACAGTGACTTATCCAAATCCATTCACTAAGGGCACAATTGGGATCTCAATTCGCATATCAACTTCATGTCATACCAGAGTGAACGAACAATGACTTTCCTTAATTAGCAACTTCTACTGCAGCTCCCAAAAACTTGAAGTCAGCATTTCCATCTGCAACACTGGCATATATGCCATTTCAGCATCACAGGATTAAATTTATTAAGGCTGCATAGGTAAAACAATCATCTCAGCAATATAAAGACTGAATAGAACTGCTAGAAAATAAAGAGCATTCTTACATACATATAGACTGTAATATACTTCCAATTGCAGGAAAATGAAGTACAAATTGACATAATGTAAAAAATAAACCATGGAATTTGGAAAAATTATGTTTAAAGTAGAAACCACACAGGGAATCTAATACAAATACTGCTAGAAGAGCAGTTCAGGTAGACCTCAACTTACAACCACAACTGAACCCAAGTGAAGCATTTGTTAAATGAATTTTGCTCCATTTTCTTATTGTTAAGTGAACCGCTGGAATTTGGTGTTAGTAATACGGCTGTTAAGTGAATTAAGCATTGCGCACCGTGTGGGTGCACACACATTGTGCACCATGTGGGAGTGCATTCATTGCGCACGTGGGCACACACGTACTGCGCACCACGTGGGCACACACGCATTGTTCACATGGGCACACATGCATTGCGCACTGCATGGGCGCACATGCATTGCGCACTGCATGGGCGCACATGCATTGCACTGTGTGGGCGCACACACATTGTGCACCGTGTGGGGTGCACCGCATGGGCACGCACGTGTGCACAGTGCCAAAAACCAAGCTTCTGTGCATGCACAGAAGCAAAATACAAGAGGGAAAACAAGAACAGTTGATCAGTGGAACGGCTTGTCTCAGAAGTTGTGAATGCCCCAACACTGGAAGTTTTAAAGATGATGTTGGATAACCATTTGTCTGAAGTAGTATAGGGTCTCCTGCCCAAGCAGGAAGTTGGACTAGAAGACCTCCAAG
>JANHGD010010118.1:0-11141 GCA_027560375.1 Imantodes cenchoa
CCATCTGCCACCCCCAAATTGCACCCCACTGAGAGCCTCTCTCAGCCATTGTGTGCAGGGAAAAACCTTAAATACTAAAGAAAAACTTCTCATGAGTGTGAGGCAATTAACAACTACTTGCACTCACAATAATTTTTTCTTTACTCTGCAAGAGTTGCTCCAAGGAGCAAAACTTCCACCACCCGAATCCCAGGCCCGCAGCCCCCCGACCCGCTGGCCCGCCTGCTTTTTGCTCACTGGGGAGGAGAAAAAAGCCTTTTTGTGCTTCAGAAGCAACTTCCAGGCTGGGCAAAACATCGTCTTCTGAGAATGCTGCCACTTGGGGAGAAATCTCCCAGGCACGGGAAGAGGTGAAGGGGCACTGGTAGACCAAGAAAGATGTCCCCAGCAATTGTAGGAAGGTGTGGAGGTTAACTCCGGAGGAAACCTGGAGTGCGCACACCCCAAGAGCGAAGTCTTCCTGCAATGCAGATTCAAACCCCGCCAGAGCTCTGCTTAAACACAGTGGAAAATTAAGTTGTTGACATGACCACGGCCTCCCGGCCTCGTTCCGTCTGTCAGTAGGGAAGCCGGGTTCAGTCCGAGCTGGTCACCACCCAGCCTGATGTCAGCCCCCCTTTGCCCACCATTTAATTTCCCTGTTCCTGGGGTTGGGCAGCCCAGCTACGGTTGGCTTGGCAGATGAAGAATCTATGGGCGAAACGAGCCCCACTTGGGAAGGCAGCTGCCCGGGAGGACCTGGCTGCCCTCCCTCTCTCCGGCCATCGTGTGACCGGAGGATTAGGTATCTCGAAATGCACCTGTGTTGCTGGGTCAACCTCAGACCCCACAAGGCAGAGGAAGCCAGAATGTCACCGCAATCTGAGTTCCCTTTGGAGTGGGTTGCAAACAAGGTGCAAAGTGGCTCCCAAACAAAACGTGGCATACCCAGAGGAATAAGTGGCAGCTTTGGCTGCTGCCGTGCACGCTTCATTCTCTGATCCCTCTCCTTCCCTCACTGGGCTGCTACTGCCGGGGTGCTGCAAGGGCAAGGGGTGTGCGTGTGTGTGTGTGTGGCATTGGACCGTCTGGCGCACAGGTAGAAGCAGCCACAGCAGCGGAGAAAACAAGGCTTCTTTGCCAGCCTCCCAGCTGGCAAAACATAAATTTTCACCGTGGCTAGGTGGGGGGCATGGGCCTGAGGCAGGGAGCAGCTTGCCCAGGTGGCTGCTGCAACAGCCATGGGAGGAGCAACCCTTCTTGCCTCTGATGGGCTTTCCCCACTGTTGCATTAAAGAATGCATCCGCTCCTGCTGGTGCTGAGGTAGAAGCAGCCACAGTGGCGGGGAAAGCGAGGCTTCTTTGCAAGTCTCCCAGCTGGCAAAACGTAAATTTTCACGGGTTCTGTGGGCGTGGCTAGGTAGGGAGCATGTGACTGAGGGCGTGGGTATGTGTGATGTCAAGTTGGCCACACCTACTCAGTCACATCATCAAGCCACACCCACAAATTAAGCCATGCCCACAGAACCCCTCTAGTTAGGGACGGTCCTGTAGTTATCCAAATCTGAATCTCCACTTCTTGAGCTTCTGAGTAGGGCATGCAGCATTTCCAGTGGTTCATTCTTAGGTTCTGATAAGATTCCCTGAAGAGGAGGAATGGCATCCTTGTATTTTTCTACTACTTGAAATTCCTCACTAGCCACAACTTAATTACCAGATTTAAATTCCCGGTTGGATACAGCTTTGGGCAAGAATGTTCCTTAATAGAATACTATTTCCCAAACAGAGCAAGGAGGTAAGATATTCAAAAGGAATATGACTAAAGGTTTAGAAAAGAAGATGGAGGCACATCTTTTAATGCAAGTTGATAAACCTTCAAAAGAATATAAAAATGTTGATTAAATCTCAAAAGGAAGAAAACCAGGAATGTCTAAACATTCATTGTACTGTTTATTATTCAAATATTATAAATGTTAGGTTCCACATACGCATTACTTACCAAGGGGAAAAGGAGCAAATGCAATGGAAAATCAGAACTGAAGAAAGAGATAGCTTAAAGTAATAATCTTGCTTTCTTTTAGGAAAGCCTAATATGGTGTCAAACAAAAATAATTTAAAAATAACCTCAAGTTCTGAGAAACCTAAGCAACTATTCGATTCAAAGAGTAGAAAGGATTCAAGTTTTTCAGTTGTCACCTGGGACTTGGGAGAAATTGTTACACCTTTAAACCAATTATGGATACGCTAAAGTTAAGTTTATAATTAGAGCTTCAACCAAACTTCTGATTAAATAATTACTAAAACAAGTTATACCATTTTCAATAACCAGTTATTGAAATAACAAAGCACTCATTACCAGATCTTAACTGAATAAAAAGTAATGTCACTGCCTTAGTTTAGATATTTTAATAAATAAGAAAATAATCTTTGAAATGAACTGTTTAGTAACCGTATTTACTTTTCTACATAATCACCATCATACTCTATACATGTCTACCAGTGATGGACAAACCTCTTCTACCAATGATGGGCAAGAACTCTACACTTTGTCTCTTCAATCATCTGACAGTCCTTTCCTCCTCTCCATTTGAATCAAATAGATGCTGATGAAATCATCCTTTCCCTTTTTCAGTGTAGTGTTCTGAGGTATTAGCGGTACTAGGTTCAAGAAATCCTTGTCTATAACACAATCTGCATCCCCAAAAATGTAACATGAATTTTCCTGCCTGGGTTTTGATTTTTTTTTCTTTTGCAGGTGAAGCTTTTTGATATTCCATGGATTGATTCATTTCATTTCAGCTGTCAAGATGCTGTCAATAGATACCTTAAGTTTTATTCTTGTGTGACAATTGCTGTCAAATTTTAACTCTTGAAGCTTTCATCTTTGCTGTCAGCATACAAAAAAACCCTACGTTGCACAAGCCTTTTGAAAAACATCAATTAATCCACATGTTCATATGACATGTCAAATTTGACAGTAATTTTCCTTCAGGTGATCCGCCAATTGTGCTTAATCAGTTCATCAACTTTGCTTGTGTAAAACTCATTGGTTGCTGTCATCCATTTTGTTTTCATCACACAGACCAGCTGTTTCTAAGTTTACCTTTCTATTTTTACATTTTTGGCATAGCAACACACTACTCACGTTACCATAATCATTAAAACAATCTACATTGGCTGGTGAATTTCAGATGGAGGTATTCCTTTGCTGTCAAAATCTAATCATGGCACACTAATGAATACTTACTGCATGATTCCATTTCATGTCATTTTATATAATGTAAGTTTTCTGCTAGCTGAAGTGAAATAAAAGACACGAGCTTTAAATGCATCAATATATTACTTTTAATGGATCTCTTGTAGAATACATTAGTACTATTTAGCAAGACACATCTAACCAATTAACTAAGGAGGTCAGGGACAAACGGTTCTGTTATTTTCCAAGGGAGATAAGCAGTTATGAAATATGTGAAATACTGTCAGCATATGCACCAAAACAAATTCCTTGTGTGTCCAATCACACTTGGCCAATAAAGAATTCTATTCTATTCTATTCTATTCTATTCTATTCTATTCTATTCTATTCTATTCTATTCTATTCATGTAATACAAATGAACAAATATATTTCTTCACATCTCATCCCATGAAGATGGTCACCCTACAGCTCCAGAGAGCCTTGGAGGACATTGATTATCTGGATCTTATTCAATCTGCATTCAAGCTGGATCATAATACCAACATCAATGGTCACATTTTCCAATGAACTTTAATGGGCTTGGGATGGGAATAGCGCATCTGACCCTCCTTGAACTCTCAGTAGCTTTTGATACAACTGATCACAATATGATGCTGGCTGGCTCAGGTGGTTGGATGTGGACAATACAGTCTAGCGGTGATTCTCTTCCTTTTTCCAATAGCCGGTGAGGGCAGGGAGATCAAGGCTGAGGCGGCTCCTATTTTTTCTACTTCCATCATGTGACTTTGCTATTTCAGAAACGGAACTGGTTATCTTCAGAGTATGAAGCAAGGCACTGGTTATCTCTAGATACAGATGTAATGTAAAATATTTTGATCTTTTCTGTATTATGTTTCTCTTGAAACTCAAAATACTATTTAAAAAAACTACAAAAAGTTTAATTTAAAACTCAGCATTTTATTCAGTTTCTAATAAAAATACAATATAACTTTTAATTTGGAATTGTTGTCATGGCAATCAAAAGGAAAAATGTTAGAATGGGGAAATGCATTAAACTATTAGAGAGAGTTAAAATGATCTTTCCCAAATTACTATTTTACTACAAGTGATTCCTCCATCTTCAGACAAACTTTCTCCATAGCAAATATAAACAAATTCATTAACACAGTAAACCATTTTAGATTTCTCATGTTACGTAGACTGAAACAACAGGGAAACATTGCAGTATCTAATTTTGAGGTCTTATATAATGCATATCAAGTAAAATAGTTAACTCATTTTGTATACCATAAGGGGTCACAGCAGATTTGAGTATGGACAGATTGCCATTTACAATTGTAAACTGTATTTTAATTTTAAAAAAAGCATTGTCAATTCATTTTATAAGGCAGCCTTAATGGTATGGGAACTGTGAATGAAATTTGAGCTTATTTTCCCTTCATTTAATTCATCTCATTTTAAATGAAAGATACACAATTATTTTTAAAAGCACACTTAAAAATAACAATTTGCAATATAAAAGTGGGATGGGCAACTATAATGTTTTTAAATTAAAAGGCTTGTTTCACTGTAATAAATATTTTATAGTAAGGGATCCTCATGAGAATATAATTATAGCTATCCATTTCAAATTAGTTTTTAACCACAGGAAATTCCAAAAAGAATGTATGAAAAATTATATTTGACCACAATTAGTTCATCTAAAGGAATTGTTCACAACCAATATAGAAGTTTAATTGATAACATCTTTTAAAAATATATTGCTGAATCATTATAAAAAGGTAAAAGTTGTCAAGCTTGTTTTCTGGTGATTAAGGAGATGTACCCATGTAGTGACATACAGAGGTGATTTATCGCTGCATTCTGTCAGGCTTCTCTCTCTCTCTGTGTTTACTTCTCATCTACTGGAGTATACAGGTTATTCTAAGTATTTTGCCATCTATATACTAATCAGAGTCAACCATGCCAAGCCACCAGGATCATTCAAGATCAATCAGGAATTATGTTAATTGAAATTTCATAAGAAACAGTTGTCACAATTTGTTGAAACATGAAATTCATTATCACATAAATGCAGACTGAATTCCCATGGATGTAAATGTATTTCTTTTATGCTTTTAATTTCTGTAGAACACTAATAGTGGCAATTTTCCACTGTTGTTGTGATAGTTGAGGCTGAGGAAGGGCTATTTCCCAGTCACAAGAGGTTGAACACGAGGCTCCTGCCAAATTAAAAGTCACAGCTGTTGCTGTTCCTGCTGTTGGCCCAGAAGAACCAACAGGATATCTCTACCATAATCACCAACACCAAATAGAACAAGTTATGGGCAACCAGCATCCCTGCTTTGGAATACTTAAAAGCTTGAGCTTGAAGATCAAGTTTGAGCTCAACCATTGCTAGGAAAAGAAAATTAACTGTCTTTCAACTTTGAAAATATTTAATCATCTGTTTAGGTATCACCTAATATCCTTTCTACTGCTAGCAGCAGTAGATACTCATGTTGTCACTTGATAGTAAGTTACTATTCTTAAGCAGAACCTGAATCCAGTGGTTGAGACAACTAACAGATTGTAAGTGATGGCTTGGATAATCAGAAAGTAATCAGACAAAACATATAACAAACAAGTGGGGCTTTTATAGCCCCCTATCCATCGAAAGCTATTATCGGACATATACATTTTACACAGTATTTTGTTTAATGTTCATATTGCTCTCAAATTACCTAAACTGTTTCTGACTTCTGGGTCCCCTCACACATCGACTTCAGCAAAAAAAATAGTGCCTTTCCTTTGTCACTAACACAAGGAAGATGTGTCAGGACTATTATCACCCACTTGAGAAACCTATTGTAATATTTACTATCATACTTAAAACATTTTCATATGGTCATATTAATAAAATTTGAGCATATTTTATGCATTGTGTCTGCCCAGTAGTTGATTATTTGACAAAATTTCTATCACAATAAACCAAGAGCTAGAATGTTACCCCTCCCCCAGTCAACGAAAAATGAACAGAAGAATCTCAAAAAGTAGTCAAAGTAGTTTATATGTTGGCAGAGGTGGGTTACTTCCGGTTCGGACCAGATTGCCTGAACCATTAGCGACCTGCTGGTGACGTGACGGATCC
This sequence comes from Imantodes cenchoa, assembly GCA_027560375.1. Taxonomy (NCBI): domain Eukaryota; kingdom Metazoa; phylum Chordata; class Lepidosauria; order Squamata; family Dipsadidae; genus Imantodes; species Imantodes cenchoa. The sequence goes on from JANHGD010010118.1 coordinate 6,307, forward strand.
GGTTCAGGTGGTGCCCGTCCTTGAGTGCTGCCATACTCACCTTTATTTCTTTGCCTGAAGCACAGCTGATCAGCTCCTTGGCTGTGTTTCAGGCTGAATCCCGCTACGGAGCATGCGCGGAACTGAAATTTCACAAGGGGATGCGCGCGAAACATCGCAATGTGAACCGGTGGTGAAGGTAAGTGGAACACACCCCTAATGTTGGCCTATCTAATGGTACAAGTTTTAAGCACTGAATGAAAAGTGCAGCCAAGACAAAGTCACACATTTTCCCATGAGCTACCTAAAAGTACAAAAAAAACCCAACAACCCTACATGAGAAAGAGCACTTGAACTTTATTATTAAAAAAAACAAACATTATGACTTGCATGTCTCATATAATCTCAGTCACCAACAAGCAGTTTCCAAAACAGGTGTACCATCTCAAGGAATCAGGATGCTTACATTAGCAAACAAAAAGTAAAGTTGTTTACCATCTTGACTTAGCTGTCAGAACCGGTCTCTTGTCTCCAAATTGCCTCTATCTTTTGGAATGAAAAATACACGTCTACATTTTTGTATCATGGATCAATGTAGTTGTATTAATAAATGATCCAAGTGATCTTCAGAGAAGATTCCAAGTTTAATTGCTGAGAACAACTTGAAGTGTTGATTTGGAAATGAAATCCAGGACCAGCAATAGACCAGAATACTTCCGACTCATCTTTGATAGGGATGCATTGAAGCAGATTTGATATTTGTTTTTATGCCACTGGGCATCTTACCTAGAGAGATGAAAAAAGTTGGGTTTAGTAATGTAATAAGAATCTGACCAATTTAGGGGGCAATATGTTTATTACTATATCTGGCTCTTTCTTGTATGTAATTTTGAGGGAGGTATATTTGATCACTCAAACTCTAACATCACTTTGTGCAAGTTTCTCAGGCATTTTATGCACTAAACAAGAAACCTGATGAATAAGAAAAAAAGACTTAACCTGCCCACTATCCTATTTTCCTGTGGTAAGTAAAGGCATTTTGAAAATAGCATTCAGCTGGACATAATGAGAGTAGCTTTCTCCTGATTTTGATTACTAGCCACTTATTCTCAGTATAATGGACAATCCTATATTTAATACAATCCTATCTCATATCCAGGCTCAAAGACACCTGGTTAATGTTAATATAAATCATAAACTGCCATATCCCTTCCTAAAATGATGTGGAAGAAACTGGTATCACATATCTTGTTCCAAATAGCTGTCCTTTTCTAAAGCCTTTAATTTTTGTGGGACACTGCTTCCTATTGTCCTAACAGTACCACCATATATTTGTCTCTGTGATTTTTTACCTGGTTGCCCTGCTTGTGGCATCTGCACTCCTCCAAGCATAGGCTGTGGCTGATTTGGTGCGCCTGACATTTGTACTTGCTGCATGGTAGAAGCACCAGCTATGATGGCATTGGCAGCTTGCTGACTGGTTGGAACAGAACTTCCCACTCCTGGTGGACGTCTGTTGGACAATCCTTTTCCAAAGGCTACAGCTGCAACTAGGGCATTGGTATCAGCAGGATTGAATGTCTGCTTGTTCTGGCGTAAACCTAAAGGGTAGAAAAGCATTCATACTGGTCTCCAAATTTTCCAAAGGTTACCGTACTTTAATCTCTGCTTCTGGGATTTCTGTCTCTCAATAGTGTTGTCCCCACTAAAGCTCATTGGGTGCTCCTCCTTATTTAGAACCATACCTCCACTTTCAGATTCTCGATCTTCTTTGTTGATTTTGTCTAGCAAGTTCGAACACGTTTTGTTCAGGCTTTGGATCTGTTTCTGCAATTATAAAAATCATATAATGTCAGAATTTACTTCAGGTTACCTGACTTCATGCAGATGAAACTCACTCAAGTCTATGCCCAGATATTCTGGAAGATGGAGACAGTTTGAAACCCCACACTGCCGTGACAGAATCAGAGGTGAGCATCATTTTGGATCCGAGAACTCATTGCTGCCAAATTAGGCCTGGGAGTGGGAAATATTATGCCCATTAGTGTGTATATGAACCTGTGTAAATGAGCAATTAGCATATACAGACATATGCAACCATCCATCTATCTACAAAAAAGATAATTACTGACCTACAGAGAGGCTGATAACAAGGACAGTGGCATGTGATGATTTCAAGCAACCTTTGTTGCAAGGAAATGATGTGCAATAGGATTTGAGACCAGTGACTATCTCTCAATCCATCCTACATTAAAGAGCTGTTATGGGAAAAGTAGAGGGAGTACATATATATGATCTTATCTTGAGTTCTGGAAGGCAGTATAGAACAAAAGCAGCACATTAAGTACATCTTGTTTACCACGTAATAGGGCTGCAAATCATGTGCATACTACCAAACCGCAATTCTTGGTAGCAAAATTGTGGTGGTGCAAAACCATGCCTGTTCATATACACATCTGCCAAAAAAAGATTGTAGATTCTAAGTGTGTTTATTCAGTGTTCAATATTTCAGATTTTACCCCCAAAATGTGCTTTGGGGTGCACAGGGATAAAATAGATCTGCATCTCTTTAAAGCTGATACTTTTCCCCCCACCTGGATCATGAGGCAATTGTAGAGGATAGCCAAACGATCCCAGAAAAAGACCCTGCTGTTTTATAGGGCTGAAGACAAGTGCTAAACATCTTACCTGTGCCACATCAGTGCCAATACGAGCTGCATCTGTGCTTAGCTGCTTCTCTTGCTCCTCTACCTCAGGATCAGGCTTAGTTCGCAGATGATCAGGTACAACTTCATGGCTGAACACTGGTACTCTTCCTTCTGTCTGCCGCTGCAATATTCAATCTATTAGGACTTATATCTTGCAACAAAATCAGACAATACAAAGCTAAACTCATAGGTCTCAGGTTATTGGAAATGCAGCTTCAGAACATCTACCTCTACAAGTTTTTAATCTTTCTCTTTCTTATTATAATAAAATGAAGCAATTAAAATAAATTTCAATGAGTTAGCGTCTTCACCACCTGCAAGTCAGCCGTTATGAAGGAATAGCTTGAAACATGAACTGTAATATCTAACTGCCTTATGCAGTATACATCAATGTACATTGTACTACTGCGTGGTGAGTTTTGATTCATCCTGAAAATAACATTGACTGAAATATAGGGAATGAACGAGCATTCTATGATCAGCTCCATGTTCATTTTGGAAATGTGCTTTGGAAAATAAGTCGACTCTCTCTTTTTGTGGCAGTCCCTCAAATACTGTTCTGAATTAAAACAATTACTTAAGAATATGTCTTCTTTCCCTATTCACTTTTATAATTCTGTCACCTGTGCATACCCCAGCTTCAGAAGCAGGCCTTCCATCCTTAACTTGTTTAACATATATGGTGTCCATTGGCCCTGGCTTCCTCTTGGTTTCCCTGGTTGCAGTTTAATGGTTTTTTGGGGGGCGGGGCTATTTTCCCCTGGGGTGGCCCTGCTGTCCAATAGGTTATCATTATTTTAGTCTCCAGTTGCAAAGAGAGAGAAAAATTCACCGTAAATATGTGTATATTATAATAAGGGAATATAATTATTTATTTCATGATAGCTTAGCCATGTTCTTGTTTATGTGCAACTGAGAGGCTGCCAAATTATGATGTCAACATAGATTTGATTTGTTGTTTGTCATTATTTTATTCTAGAACTTTTAACTAGATACTCTTTTGAGAGGTTTTAACTGTACTGGTCTTTGACCGTAATTAATATTTGATATTGAAAAGGTAAAGCAATGCATTTAAAAGCAATTTTTAAACATTATACAGAAAACTTGAGGGTTTTTTTTTAGAAGACATTTGTATTTTGAAGAGGAAAAGAATCAAAGTTTTGATTCATTAAAGACATTCTGTAATAACCGAGCTAATTTAATAAAGATCTGGATTTAATGTATCTTGCTTCCATGAAAATCAATTTCAATGAGTTAGTGTCTTCACCATCTTCAAGTCAGCCATTACCAAGGAACAGCTTGAAACCTGGATTGTAATATTGAACTGCCATATACAGTATACATTAATGTATTATTTATTACATTATACTACTGTGTTTGAATTTTGATTCATCCTCAAAACAATATTGGCCGAAATATAAGGAATGAATGAGCATTCTCTGATCAGCTCCATGTGCATTTTCATAGTTGCATAATACTGTATGAAAAACTCATTGGGCAATAATTTTTTGAAACCTGTCCTAGATAAGTCACAAGCAAGTAATTAAATGTAGAGTCTAGTTTATTGCATTGCAATGCAACTTATCACAGGACCAGATTAAATGCTAAAAGATATATGGCGATTATGCTCATTCAGTTCTTTATTGACCAAGTGTGATTGGACACACGAGGAATTTGTCTTTGGTGCAAAGAGTCTCACATTTGTCAAGAATCATGGGGTACAATACTTAATGATTGTCATATGGTTCAAATAAGCAATCATGAAACAATCAATATTAATATAAATCGTAAGGACACAAGCAACAAGTTACAGTCACAGTCATAGGTGGGAGGAGATGGGTGATAGGAACGATGAGAAAAACTACGGTAATAGTAATAGTAGTGCAGCCTTAGTGAGTAGTTTGACAGTGGTGAGGGAATTATTTGTTTAGCAGAGTGATGGCATTCGGGAAAAAAAACTTTTCTTGTGTCTAGTTGTCTTGGTGTGCAGTGGTCTATAGCGACGTTTTGAGGGTAGGAGTTGAAACAATTTATGTCCAGGATGCGAGGGGTCCATAAACAATTTCACAGTCCTCTTTTTGACTTGTGCAGTATACAGGTCCTCAATGGAAGGCAGGTTGGCAGTAATTGTTTTTTCTGCAGTTCTGA
>JANHGD010010120.1:4606-14674 GCA_027560375.1 Imantodes cenchoa
ATGAAAATGACAGGAAACTGCAACAAAAGCTTTACAAAAGCTTTTGTAAAAAATGGAGTGAGGTGCAAGCATTTGCACTATGTTTATTTCATCTTTAAAAACAGATTTATTTAGCAGCTTAATTCATTTGCTTGATACATTTGAGTTGTCTGGCATAGTTTTAGAGTTTTCTTTCCCCTAGATTTGGAATTCATTTCTATTCCATTTATTTTTGTTCTCATTCCCATTTCTTTTAATTATACCCTAAAGCAAAGATACCTTCCCCTAGGATATTTGTCCTTGTTGAGAAAGATATATTTTCCCACATTATTTTCTGGCACACTTTTAAATTTGGAGGGCTCTCATTATAAGCCAGTGAAAGAGCATTCTGAAATATTTACATGTTGCTTTGAGGCAGTGGCAATCCTCTATCAATTATTTTCTTTAACAGAGTTCCAGTGACAGTGTGTTATTGGCTTCATGTTAACGTTATCAAATTTTATTATTGTAACAACTGTGTCCGGAACTCCCATCTTTCTAACACTCAAAGTCATTTGTAGATGGCCCTGAGGTAATACATTTAACTTCACAGCTAACGACTATTGGCAGAGACAATATTCTTCATTTAATTTAGAATAGATTCAGAGGTAGCAGATGGTGCTGGGCCTCTAGCCCCAAATGGAAGTGTTCTTTGATTTATAGAAATGAGAGACTCTGGATGAAAAGGCCTAGTAACATAAACTGTATATTGGTCATGTGAGTGGCCCCAAGATTGATCCAAAGTGGGGACTGCCTAGACAAGAAAAGGCAGTATTAATATGTTTAAGGAAAGACAGAAACTTTCATAAGCAAGCATCAGCATTAGCTCAAGGGGAACTCGGTTTGTCAGTAGTCACAGAATGTGAAGTGATGCTTGATTAAGAAAAATGGATAATAGAGGTAGATCATGAGCTGAAATGAGAAGAATGATGTGGTGGTCCCATAACCTCTAATTGAATGATGCTAGCATACTTTATCTGAGAACTTTTGGAGTTCTCTAACAATGAATCTAAATAGTCAACAGTTATAGGCCTTTTTTCCATCCTCATTAAGGAGGCAAAACAGGTTGGGTTTCCCTGTTCAAAAATGAACTTCAGAGATGGGGGAAGGAGAGAGAGAGAAATGAGAACGCTATCATCTCTGGGACATTTATGTTTCCTTCCTACCTCTTACTGGTGAGTCCTTGGTCATATTTATCATGTTCAGTTTTGTAGAAATGGGTATTTGTTTGTGTGCAGCTCTTCCTAATATACAGTATATAAATGGGGGCAACCTCAGATGCCTTCTGTTTAAACATGTTTGAATTTACATATTTAGAACTTTATTTCCTGTTATTCTAACATAGCCAGAGACAACAATGGTTTACAAGACTTTGAGCTACAGTCATCCATAAAATGCTGTTAATATGGTCAGCTGAAATCACAGAATTATTCCTGAGCAAATGTAGTGCTATTAATGTCCTAATTATTCCTTTGATAAGAAATCAATATATTGAATACAATACCAGTATGTAGTGCTTATTTAGCAACTGCCTTATTTAATGACTATTGCAATTATGTTGGTGATGAAAAAAGTAACTTTATGGACTAAGTTTCACATGTATGACTTTTGCATGTGAGTAAACCAAAGTAAAGCTGAAATAATCTTAACTACAATCATGGTTATACTTGGCAATAGACTTTGGTTAATGACTGAGTTGCAAGCCCAACTGTGGTCAGTAAATGAGGACTACCTATACTGTCCTCTACCACATGATGAACATAGGGAAAATTATTTATTGGAAGGGCTAGACCCCTGATGGCGAACCTATGGCACGCAGAGCCATATCTGCGGGCACGTGAGGTGATGCCTTATGTCAGCTCCAGCGCACATGTGCGTGCTGGCCAGCTGATTTTTGGCCTTCCGGGGGGCTGGAGGGCAGGCCATTTTCGCCCTCCCCAGACTTCAGGAAAGATCTCGGAGCCTGTGGATAGCGAAAAATGGCCCAAAGTATGCACCTTTTTAGCACCCGAGCAAAAAATGGTTCACCATCAATGGGCTAGACAGTGTGTTCAAAACAGATCAAGCAAAGTAAGAGCAATTGGAAAATGAAGAAAAAATCAAATAATGTTCATGGGTATGGTGTAAGGAAGGCTTTTCCTAATATATTATTCTTCCATAACATTCAAAGGAAATAAGGAACTAACCTTCTTTGTAGGTTAGCATCAAATTATAAATCCACAAAATATATTATTTTAGAAAGGTTATGTATCATTCTACCTATTAGCCATGATCAGACCTATGCTGCCCCTCAGCAAAATCTCTACAATTTTCTTTGACTTCTACCTGAAATTGCTAAAATCCAGAACTAGCTAATAGTATTTGGACTGTGAAGCAGTCAATTATCTCCACAGTTTCTTTTGAATACATGTTCACATTTATAATGTCAAGGCTCTTTTGCTTCTACAATAGTTGGGTAAAACATCTGACCATTAGACTGAAAATGGTATAGCAACCATATATCAAAGCTTGCTTGATACTTGAGAAATAACTATAGAGAATGGTTCATTGGACACATATTTTGTATATAGCCCTTGTCTCTGAAGGAAAAATCATATGAGACATTTTATATATTTCTTGAATGAGTACTTGACTCAGATTCTCTAGATCTCGTCTCTGTTTTAACCTTTGTTTTCAGAGTCCTATTCCTTGTTTTGCTTTATTTTTCTAGCGTTTATGATAGATAAGATAATGGTCCATGGCATTGCAAAGATGTCAGGCCAAAACCATTTTATTTGGGATCTTAGGCCTGCCACACTTTATACTATTCTACTATGAATTTTCTTTTGTGGGAAAATGGGAGGGGGGATTGTGTGAAGTTGCTAGCATATAGCCATAACAAATTCTTTCTAGAAAGCCAAGGTCATCCTTTGTCTCTGCACCTCTGCACCTGCACTGAAAGAGATGGGTGGACTCTGCCAGCATGGCAATAGAAGATTGGGCAACATTGTGGACTTGTGGGTGTGGGGGCAAGGACTTGAACTTTCAACTGGGTGGTGAAACCTGGGAAGCTTCAGATTCGGGTTTCACCCAGATGTGCCAACATGGCTCTATTAATAAATTGGAAATCAATATCTTATCATAATGTACTTTATGTCTTCCTTCTTCAAAGTCCAAGTTTTCTATCCATGTAGTGTCACCATGGAATGAAACCCATTCTCTCCACCATTCTGATCTTTTTAGTTATAGACATGTTATTCTATCTTAATATTTTTCCCAAGGCCTTAATTGTTAATCTGTGAAATAGTAATCTGTAATATAACTATTAATTGCTTGTTCCTTTATTGTCAGTAATTGATACTAGGAAGAATCTATCTACCACTTCATCTCAATTGTGAATTGAAAGGTTGATTGCTATACATATTGCCATTAGTTTGGTTGTCTATGTTTAATCTTCTCTTTTTTTCCCCACCATGCCTCTGATTTTCATAACTAGAGCTTGCAGATCATTTGCAATTTCATCCATCAGAGTAATGTCATCAGCGTGATGTAGGCATTTAACACCACATTCATCTTCTTCCAATACAGTCTCCCTCAATATGTATATTCAGCATATAAACTGAATTAATTAAATCTGAATAAGGATAGCGGAGTCTTCTCTCGCTCCTTTGTCAGCCTGGAGGTGATCTGTTTTATCATGTTCTGTCCACACTGTAACTTTTTTCTTATGTATATGTTTCCTATTAGGAAAATTAGACGTTTGGGGATTCTCACTTTACTAAGCAATTTTACAGCTTGACATGTTCAATACAATTGGATTATTTATTATTATCACCGAATTATCATGATTTCTGTGCGACATTCTTTGACTTTCTCACTCATCCATTGTGCAGGAGCAATAATGTTTCATATTCTTTAGTCTTTTTTAAAACAGAAAATGGCATAGAGCCTAGAACCAGAGTCAAAATAAATGTTCAATAGTAATTAGATATAACTTTACCAGGAGGCAATTAAAATCTCTAAAGTTGATCTGCCTAAAAATATTATGTAATGGTTTGTAGATATCATAACTGAATAAGGGAACAGAAATAGGAAAGCTTTTTTAATCTGTGCCAGAACAGAAGCATATATTTAATGTATTGATGGAGAAAACTTTCTAAAATGACTATAGCAATATAAACACAAGCATCAGAAAGCAAGTTAAAACTCCAAGCCCTAAATGTTGGCATTGTTTCAAAGACTCAGTTTGAGTTAGATTATACTTTTGCATCAATAAAATAAGATCAGGGATACATGTTATTGGTACATTTATCAAACCTAATCATCTGTATTTGGCAGTAAACATCACTTACTATGGTACCTTTTATGTTTTCAGAATTTCCTGTGAATTTTAATATAAAGGTCATTCCACTGGAAATTATTCCTAACCTAATTATTGAATGAAGTATATCTCTCTACAATGAAAAACTTTAAGTGAACTTATAAAAAATCAAAACCTACTTCAGAAATCCCCAGAAAACCATATCAACATTTTCTCAGCATTCCAGGAAATTCTATTAGATTCTAATTTGAATTAAAATTATGATGTCAATCAGCAAACAAAAAGAATCAAAACTTTTCTCTGCTGTTTAAACAGAACTGGTTTGGACTGGTTCTATAGAACTGGTAGCAAGAATTTTCCCCCACTTGCCAAACTGGCAGCGATCACCAGCTGGTCATGTCCCTGAACTGGCTCTCTCGGTGGCACCATAGGTGCCGCCATCTTGTTTTTTGCTTCTGTGCATGCCCAGAAGCTGGGTTTTCGGCATGGCTCGGGAGGAAGTGAACCGGCAGCGAGGTAAATTAGAACCCACCCCTGGTTTAAATCCATTTACACTGTGATCGAATGTTTAGATGTAATATTTGAGTTAAATTGTTAAAATCACAAAATGTTTCTTATACATAGCTAGCTTGGGAAGAACCTCTGTATAAGCCTCAGTAATGGGGGCAGGGGAGATTTGCTAGAGAAGTCTTCATAATTTAATTCCAATAAAATTGTCTATGTGTATTAGATTTAACAATATTTACCACTTCTTGAAAAGAAAAGAAAACCAGTAACCAGGATTCCTTTCTCTGAAAACTGTGTGAGTCTCAAATTCTGTTTAAAAAAAAAATCAATCACATTATTTGATGATGACGTAGGAAAGTAACACAATTTAGGATAAAACTAAAAGCTCTGTTAGCTAATTGATCTACAATCAACATCTGCTTTCCCATATGTATTGCGTATTAAAGATATACAGTTGTATTATTTCAATTGTTTAAGAGGGAAAAAAACCTATTCCTTTATTGAATTTTCTCCCTTTTTCACGTTACTATAGGTGCAATTGATATTCTTAGAGAAAGTGATGGGCATTCTTACAAAATAGTCGCCAAGGTAGGTGAAGCCAATCACATATTATTGGGCACACAAAGCACTTGTCTCTTGTCATTCACCATATTACGTTATAAGTATTCCTGTGGGTTCTTTGGGAGGCCCAGAGGCATTGTTCAAAATAAGGTTATGCTTGAGACTTGTGTTCTCCTTTGCAGCGTGTAATTTTCCTAATGTATCGTGCTAAGAAAATTCCCCAAGAAGCCTTTTTTTAAACCTTTCCATGATTCTATTCTGTGTTATATATATTTCCCAAGATACAGGCTTTTAAAGTCATGCTGCTTATAAGCTATCTTTACTTACTTCAGGATTTCATTGCCTTGAGCCCTATGATTTTTGATGATCGTATATATTTGTGTTTTAGACAAAGTTAATCAGTAATTCATAATGGTCATTCAGTTTATTTCCAACAGAACATAATATACGTAGTTCAGGGTTGATCTGTGAAATCCATAGTGTCCTTGCAGCTTGGTTTGCTTGCAGGCATTTCATTATTCAACTAGGTAATATCATCAATGCAAGGGAATGTTGGCATTTTTTTCCTATTCATAGACATTCGCTTGCCCAGACAGTGTTGGCAGGGTATGGTTTTCTTCTTGGTTAGATTGCTAGATTTGTTTTCTGCTCTATTGTTTATCTGATTTTAATTCTTGCTTACCATTGACTGCTAGAAAGGATGTAGATTTAGGTGTTTGCATTTAGTTTGATCTAGGATGCTCACTGTATCTCAGTTGAAATGATGGTTGAGAGCAAATGCCACTCCCTTCTAGCACTGATGTTAGCTGTTTTGATAATGAAATGTCTGGAAGAAAGTAACCAAGCTCAGAGGGCACCAAGGACTCCACAGTTCAACACTTAGCTGCCAATATTTGCTTTCCTTCATTGTGTTAGTTGTGCTGTAGTGGGTTGAGTAGTCATGGAACTTTTTGATGAAGTTGTGAAGTTTTCCATTTTGTTAGGAGAAGTTATTTATTTATTTATTTCCCTAACTAAGCAGAGACACAGAATGACCATGGATTGGCAAAAAAGCAGAGACTTCCAAGTTTCTGCCAGCTTCCTCTTTAAGTTTCCTCGTGGGAAGCTGGCATGGAGCAGAAGAAGTTTGCCTGCCTGCCTGCCTGCCTGCCTGCCTGCCTGCCTGCCTGCACGCCCGTCTGCCTTCTCCCCTTCCTGCCTTCCTGCCTCCCACAAATTTCTTTCAGCTTCCTGAGTTATTTTACTTACTGGAAGCTTGTGAGGACAAAGCCAAGAGAAGCCAGGAGGAAGCTTCACGTTCCAAGGCCAGCAGGCAGTTAAATGACTGCTGCTGAGTGGGAGAGGGAGCCAAGGGGTGAGGGTCAAGAATGGTACATCGGGGGTGCATGAGAAGTGTCATGTGGGTTGAGATGGTGTGCATCTAAGATGTGACACAGCTCAGGGAGCATGTGAGGATGGATGAGGTAGGTTTGGAAAGGTACCTTGAGGTGAATAAGAAATGCTGTGGGGATTGGGTGGAATGTATGGATGTGTAGTGCAATTCAAAGATGCATGGAAGACATAGGAATGTGCAAGAGATGCCCCAAAGTTCAAGTAGAGTGTCCAGGGGCAATGCAAATAAGAATGAATGGGGGTCACAGAGATGTGTGAGATGTGCTGGCTGGGACAGCATACAAGGGGTAGCATAGTTTTAAAAGTATGCCTGTGGTTGCTTGGAAGTGCACAAGAGTTACCTTGCAGGTCAGCAATGGTGCTCAAGGAAGTGATGTGGCCAGGAAGGTATATTTGGGTTGCCAAGAGGTGCCGTGCAGATGCATGTTGGAACATCACAGATCACGGGAGGATCATAGGGGTGCGTAAGATTAAGGGAGGATCATAGGGGTGCATATGGGTCAGAGAAAGTGTGAATGGGAGTAGGATGGAGCAGGAAGAGTATATGGAAGTGCACAGGGTGCACAAGTGGTACTATTGAGCTCAAGAAGGTGCACGGTGAGTGTGCAGGCGGGTGACATGGACAAGAAGGATTGGCATGGATTTCTCCCTCCCTCCCTCCCTGCCTCCCTTTCCTTTTCTAGGAGACAGGTAAATGGCTGCTGCTGGATGGGGGTGGTGGTGGTGGAGCAAGGGATTGTGAGACTAGCTGAGAAACAATCACAATAGTTGAAAATGAAGACTACATGATCCTGTGCTACCCAACAGTGCCCAGTAGCAGTCAAACAGCCACAAATTTCCCAGATTTCATTTTTTGGGAGTCATGTGTCCTAGACTTTAGAAACATTCCATAAATTAGCTCCTTTGAAGTCCTTTTGTTCAAAATTGTTGTCCTACAATTTTCACTCAATTAAAGGTCCCAAAACTAGAGTTTTAGTAGTAAATCCAGACATGGAAGGGAATGTCTCCAAGCCTTTCTGGTGAAATTGTTTGAAATCACAAGAACATCATCTATAGGCCTCCCAGATAGGATAACCCTTGTGATTCACAGCCTGATTGCTCAAAGGCAACTGCATTTCTCTCTGGATCTTAAGCCAGTAGTAATAGAGTCAAATTTATTTGAAATGACACTTGAGGAGCCAGATTCTCTGACACAGTCATTACGGCCTTCTGTGATATAATACAGATCCCAAAGACTTTCAACACTTTCAGTGGCAGATTATAGAATGTAGACATTAATGCGTAACATCCAGCCGATTATTGTCAACTGCAGCCTCCAGGCAAGTAAGGATCAGGATAGCTCAGCAACATTTATATCAGGCATTTTTGTCAGGATTTGTGTTTGTGTGTGCTTGTGTCCCGCGGCGATGCAAGGTATTAAGTAGGTCTGAAGTTCCAGCACCTAGAGGGTATTAAGACATGAGCCTGAAGTAGATTTTTAATTTTAAACAAACTAAACTGGCAATCATATTCATCTTTAATATTTGCTTTTGACTTTCTGAATGCAACTGTGTTACAGAAATATTAAAACTGCACATCCAATTTAAGATGCTTAGTAAGTAGGTTTTAACCAAAAATATGATAATATTAGCACTAATCCCATCTCAGGGTGGAAGATATCTCACAAAGTACTGCAACAATCTGTTATTTTTGTTTTGAATGCTGCTTTAAGAAAAGAATCCTACAAATACTGTAGTTCTTTGCTAGGCTCATTCAAATAAATCCAAATGTGGTGCTTAATATAATGGTAGTGAAAATGACCTTGAGAGACCAGAGGAAAAACCACCTCCTTGTCAATTGTTTAACAAACAAAAACTGAGTCCAAAGGAAGAAGGAGGAAGAAAGTATCTCAGAAGGGACCCTCCCTAGTTTTCAGAAGAGTAAAAGTAAGGAACAGAAATGGTAGTTCCAAACCTGCAAGATTCTATTAATGTATTCTTAGAATAAAGACAAAGTCAGAGCCATGGTGGCACAGTGGTTAGAGTACAGTACTGCAGGCTACTTCTGCTGACTGCCAGCTGACTGCAGTTTGCCAGTTTCCCTCTCATCAGGCTCAGAGATGATTCGGCCTTCCATTCTTTTGAGGTGGGTAAAATGAGGACCCAAATTGTTGGGGGCAATATGCTGACTCTGTAAACCACTTAGAGAGGGCTGTAAAGTCCAAGTGCTTTTGCTATCATGATTTTGCTTCTTGTCTGGACTGCTTTGAAGAACCATCACTAACCGAAAATCCACATGATGAGACTTCCTTTTTCTGTCCTGACATAGGCAATCCATTAAGGTTCATATACTTCCCTTCTGAGACCTGAATGCTATACTGCACTTTCTATCCTTTCGTCTCTGAGTCCTCAAGATGGAAGAAAATATTAACTTAATATTAGAACTCAGAAGATCAAAATGGAAGTATATTCAGTTTTGGCACAGCTTTAAGATTAAAAATATCTCAGTCATCTACAATATACAGTGTAAGAACTGCAACAACCACTATATAGGGCAAACAGGAAGAAGACTGGCAGAATGCATCCATGAACACCAAGTAGCAGTCAGAAGACATGATGAAAATTCTTTATTCTCCATAGTGGGTGGAGCTAGCCTCCAAGGATGGGTTGATACTGCCCTCTAGCCAATCAGGACTGAGTTGGGAAATTGTTGTTATTGTTATTGGGAAAATATGACAATCCTAGAGCTAGTCCAAATGCAAAAATGCCAGGGAATTTCTAGAAGCCTAGCACTCTGGCAAATTAGCCATCAATAGCAATAGCAATAGCACTTAGACTTATATACCGCTTCCCAGTGCTTTACAGCTCTCTCTAAGCAGTTTACAGAGTCAGCATATTGTCCCCAACAATCTGGGTCCTCATTTTACCAACCTCAGAAGGATGGAACGCTGAGTCAACCTTGAGCCTGGTGAGACCTGAACTGCCAAACTGCTGGCAGCCGGTGATCAGCAGAAGTAGCCTGCAGTATTGCATTCTAACCATTGTGCCACAGGGATGGGGCTGAACAACAACAACAACAACAGAATAAAAAACCAGCCCTCCCAGTAGTATCCATATAATAAGGGGATATCTTGAGGGTTATATGGAGATGTAAAAAAATGTATCAGTAATTGCAGGGCACTGTTTTCTTATTAGACTCAGCCTTCCATCCTTCCGAGGTGGTTAAAATGAGGAGCCAGATTGTTGGGGGCAATATGTTGATTCTGTAAACCGCTTAGAGAGGGCTGTAAAGCACTATGAAGCGGTATATAA
>JANHGD010010120.1:183546-194613 GCA_027560375.1 Imantodes cenchoa
AAATAGCATCTAAGGATAAATCTATAAACGACAATTTAACACAACTAATGAGCTCCGTACTTCCAGATCTCCATATTTGAGAGAAAGACCAGACTTCATGAATTTATGAAAAGACAGTAGGATTAAGACCAATCTAATCTCAGATGGAATTGTATTCCACGGGGCACGTGCTACAACCAAGAAAGCACATTTTATGGATCCTTCCAAACCACCTGCTCAATAAATGTTACCCACTGGAAAACTTCCTAGATCTGATGGGATAGTAAATAATTAAAGTGAGGTGGTCCCTCAAATATTCCAGCCCCATGCCATTTTTCTGCCCATACTTTTGTTGGGAGACTATGGGAGATGGAGAAACAGGCCAAGTGAGATGTCTTCTAAGGAGCTAAGTCCTTTCTCGGCAAATGTTAATTTCATGAAATGAGTAGAAAGAATTGATGCTGTGTCTTGTTGAGACTTTGGATCCTGAGCATTTTCATATGGCCTGGTGTACTTTCCTCTGCCCTGCCTTCTTGGGACATACTATTTATCAAAATAAGGTAGAGTTCATTCTTCTTCAGCATAAGAAGATTACGTTCTTTTTTTTTTTTTTTAAGAGTTCATTCTTTCCTCAAGCGTGCACCAAAGCACAGCAAAGGTACATGTAGAGGGTGGGCGGCTGCTCACTTAAGGAGGGTCTTTGGACATGGCTTCTCTCCTGACCTAAGGATCCAGCCATTGTCTTGCCATGTCCCATCCCATCCCCCCTCCCCACAGCTCTTTGGACGAGTGGGGAGGGCATGAGCTCCAGCCCAAAGTGGCAGGAAGTGAGGTTGCCTTATGCACAAATGTGACATGAAGGCAGCTACAGGGCCACTTCTCTCCTGTCCTAAGGATCCAGCCATCGCCTTGCTGTAGCCCCCACCCCACATGAGAGGAGAAGGAGGGGGAGGAGTGTCACCGGAGCGAAGGCAGCCTTCGCTTTTTGCTGCTTCGGGCTGGAAGTTATGCCCACCCTGCTCTGCCAAAGAGCTGCGGGAGGAGGGGGGCAGGACAGGACATGGCAAGGCAATGGCCAGATTCTTAGGGCAGGACAGAAGCCATGTCCAAAGACCCTCCTTAAGCGAGTAGCCGCCCACCCTCTGCACACACCTTTTCTGCGCTTTGATGCTCGCTTGAGGATCTCCCCACACATGTGCACCCTCCTGGCCCCACCACAGCCAGCCAGGGAGTCGTCAGAGGGGGAGGAGTGTGGCCCAAAGGGAAGCCTCCACCGGGGTTGGCTATGTTCCCCATAGAGAATCAGCCCCGGCCACTTCTCCCTTCCTGCTGTCACCCTTTACTTTCTCAGGCCAGGTGAGGGAGGGGAGGGCAAGGCCAGCCAGTGATGGGACAGTGAGCTACAGTAGGGGCCCAAAGAGCCGCATGCGGCTCTGGAGCCGCGGGTTGCAGACCCTGACCTAAGGTCACTGTGAGCAAGTAGGTGGCTATATAAATTTTCTAAATAAATAAATAAACCAGTGCAATGATTTGCCTTCAGAAGTTGTGAGTGCTCCATCACTGGAGGCTTTTAAGAAGAGTCTGGACAGCCATTTATCTGACATGATATATGGTTTCTTGCTGTGAGCAGGGGGTTGCACTAAAAGAGCTCCAAGGTTTCTTCTGACTCTGTTATTTTGTTATTCTAACTGAGGAGGGACAGACGTCATATTCACCATATCTCTGAGGCTTGAGAGAACAAACAATTGTCTTGAACAATTTTCATAATAACATCGTGTAAAACAAACCTATTGTTTAGCAGAGAAGGTATTGCAACAGAAATAGGTGCATTTCCCAGGTTCTGCAAAATGGGTCTCACAGCACACAGCCCTAGCTTGAGCGTATAACCATGGAGGATTTTAAATGTGAGAACAGGGCCTTGAATTATTGCTTTTACATTAGAAAAAAAATATTCTAGTTTACATGTTGTGATGAATATGCTATGTCTTTAAATCATTTCCACGTAAACAGCTTCTCAAGTTGTCTGACAATGTCAAAGTCATATTCAGGATGCGGGGGGCGGGGAATCCAATCCCTAGCCTTTCTATACAACTCACAACAATATAGTGCTATCTGACAAAAGATATTGGGACACATTAACAATGGCAAATCATAATATAATAGAAGTCATATTTACAATATGTACCATAAATTGATTGTTTGGTATCTATTTATTGAAATATAAATAGAATACTTTAAAAAAAACTCTAGTACCGAAGCCATTAAATAAAAGAAAGGCAATCAGAGTACAAATTGATATTCAGATCATTTGGATATTGCAATCAAAACATTTAAGCCAGGGCAAATTCAAATTTGAAAACAAAACAAATTAATTTGAATTCAAGTCTTTGATTACAGAAAGCTACCATATGTTCTTTTTCATGTGCTCAATCAACAGACCTTTAAATGATATAATGAAGCAACTCTCTGGCTTGCCTGAAATGGGAACCAGAAAATCAACTGTGCCAAGTATAGAATTGTCAAAAAGAACAACTCCTTCACCCTGCGCACAGCTGAGTTAAAGAGTTTGCTTCCACAAGAATGATGGCTGTCAATCTAGAAGACTTTAAACGGGAATTAGACAAATTTTCATAGAATAGGGATAGGGAACCATTTCCGTGTAGTGCTGAAGATGCTGGCCTAGAAACCAGGAGACTGTGAGTTCTAGTGCCACCTTAAGGCATGAAAGCCAGTTATGTTACTTTGGGCCAACCATTCCCGCTTAGCATAACTTACCTTAGAAATTGTTGTTGAGGATACAATAGGAGGAGGAAGGAGTATTAGATATGGTTGCCACCTTGAGTTACTCAAGTAATAAAGATGGGATAAATAAATAAATAAATAATCAATCAATCAATCATAGGCACTAAATAATAAGACTTCCATATTAAAGCTACTGTACAGAATAAATAGGAAAGTTCTAGTACACTCATGATTTTGAACACATCCAGTTAGTCAACATCGAAACAGAACATGGGACTAAACAGAACCTTGATATAATCCATCAAGGCTTTTATTTTCACCCAGCTTTTCTTATGTTGGTGAATATCAGCGTTTATGTTGCCATAGCAATGAATACTTTAAATTCAGATTCTAAAATATAAAGCATAATATTTGATGCTAACCAAAGAGCTCAGATCTGCTATTCCTTGTTCAAGATACCTTCTGCCTTGTGTTTCTCTTAGTGAAATTATATTCTTTTTAGATGTTACTGATACCCCTTCCATTTTCTCCCAGAATAAAGACGGCCAGCTAAAATAAAGAAAGATTAATGAATATACTGAGAAGAAAGATAACTAAGATTTTGTTATTATTGTGCTTACTGTTATATGCTGCATGGGTGAATCAGAGGTATTTTCTGCCTTGGTTAATTAGACTGAAGGGAATTTCCCAGAGAATGATCAATATTTATTAATGTCTCTCTCAATCCCAGCTTCGACCCTGCAGGTTAACTCACAAAGTTTGGCTAATCCAAAATCTAGTGAGAACAAAAATCTATCTGGACCACCACTCTGCTAATAGTTCAAGGCAATTAGAGGAAGGTAACATCATTTTATTGTATTTTTTAAAACAAACCATCTCAAATAGTAGTAGTAGCTATAATTAGCATATACTTATAACTTTGGGATACAGATCTAAATATAATCAAGCAGTCAAGACTTTCCTAGTGTTTCTTTTTAGTGCTTTGGATGCACATTTTGTTATTTGTATTAACATTAAAAATCAGTCTATAATATGTGTGGACCTCGGGGTGGGTTCTACTTACTTTCCCTACTGATTCGCATCATGTAGGAAGTGCCCACGTCAGGTAGCATAAATGACCCTCTGCGCATGAGTAGACAATTCTTTGCCAGCCACTTTTAGGAAGTGGCGAACGGAGGACCGGTTCTGGGGCGTGGCCAGTTGGCCATTGCTGCCGGTTCGGCGAGTGGAGGCAAATTCCCGCCACCGGTATGGGCGAACTGGTCTGGACCAGCTGTAACCCACCACTGGTGGACCTCAAGAATTCTGCAGCCTGCATGCTGCTTGGGAAAGTCTGGGAGCTGAAATCTATACATTTTAAATTTGCAAAGGTTGGGAAACATTGTTCCAGCTATTACTACAATTCTTAGAACCCCCAAGAATCATGATCAATGGTAAAAGATGCTAGGAAATGTATTTCAGTAATGCCTAGACCAGTGATGGCGAACCTATGGCACGGGTGCCACAGGTGGCACGTGGAGCCATATCTGCCAGCATGCAAGCTGTTGCCCTAGCTCAGCTCCAGCATGCATGTGTGCACTGGCCAGCTGATTTTCGGCTCGCATGGAGGCTCTAGGAGGTCGTTTTTGGCTTCTGGAGGGTGGCAGGGGGGCAGGGGAGTGCATTTTTACATCCCCACTGGCCTCTGGAGCCCAGGGAGTGTGAAAAACGGGCTACCGGGGCCACCAAAAGTTAGGAAATGGACCATTTCCGGCCTCCAGAGGACCTCTGGGAGGGTGGGGGAGGCCGTTTTTGCCATCCCCAGGCATTGAATTATGCGTGTGGGCACTCACACATGTACGATAGCCTACGCACACACGCTTTTGGCACCCGAGGGAAAAAAGGTTTGCCATCACTGGCCTAGACTGTCACAGGAGTTACAAATAAGGAAGTTCTGAGTCCTTCTGAGTTTGGACTCAGATCTTATTGCTGGTCTTATTTGGGCACATAGGTCTTGTTAGTTTGTCTCAGATTATCTGAACACTAAATTATCACAAAATAGACAGACATCATATTGGATCTTTTTTGCAATTATTCTCTTCATTGAACTTTAGTATCTACTGTAGTTTAGAATTTAAGGCCCCCATGCTTCCTTTGTTAAATTTTGATGGATTGCTTCCCAAATGTAAACACTGCTGTTTTACAAAATCTCTGGCAGAGTTAATCTGCCATTTCATTCAATTCCACCAAAAAATAAAATAAGCCATTTTTTTTTTTAAATGAGAAATATATTTAAAAGCATCTAGAAGAAAATTGCTATACCAATATATTCAGTGTATTAATTGCCTAATTTGGAAAGGGAAAGGGAAACCTGAACCAATTCTAATTATATTCAAAAATATGTCTCAGTTTGTTGATTTTTAACAATAATGAACTGGTGATTTAGATTTCTGAACTGAATAAAGCAGGGATTTCCAAATTGATCAAGCAAATTAAGATTTATTTTAGCTACTAAGTCTTACATTAGATATGTCCCTATATTCCTCATCTCTATAGGGTGAAGTGCCAGGGAACAAAGCCCCAGAAACAGGGGGACAAAGACCAGAGAGGAGACAGAGGAGAGCCATATGGCCCGCTCTACTAGATGACCCCCTCCATGCCCACATAGCCTGAATCTGCATGTCTGATTTTATATGCTCCAGTATTTGTTTGTTTGCCATCTTGTAGGAGGTGACTAGGCTGAGCCCAAAGGAGTAGTCAAATGCATCATCAGTCATGAGTCCCTTCGTGTCCACAAGTGATCTAAATCCAGCCCACCTTGAATTCCTTTGATTCTTATCTACTGCCAATTTGCTTTGGTTGTTAGTAGTTCAGATTATTGTAGAGACTTAAAGCTTGCAATAAATCTTTATATCCATTTGAACTGCCTGGATCTTCTAATTTTCCTGGTCTTTGATAGGAGCCTTCTCCAACATCACAGCTTGAATGTATCAATGTTTCTCCTATCTAGTTTTTTCATGGTCCAACTTTCACAATCATAAGTAGCTGTGAGAAACAATAGCAATTTGTAAGTGCACCTTTACAAATGCTATATTATATCATCCTTTTACTTTATGTGTTGTTTGGTATTTAATATTCAGCATCATGGTACAGATAATTAAATGAATTCCAGGAAGAATTCCCTACTGGTACATTAGAACCCTAGAAAACTTATTATTTAAAATAATAAAAAATACAATGGACTCATTCATTCTTAACAAATGCCATAAGCAATGAGAAGTTTTTGATGTGATTGAACATTATGCAAGCAAAGAGCACAACTGTAAATTATTTTTGCAACATGTTCTCAGAGTCCCAAATTACCTTTTTATAGTCTGTAATCCTAATAGTGGTTAATATATCACTGGGAAAAAAGTAATAATCATTATTTGGATTTAGTTACCCATTTGAGGTTTGTTCAGAAGCAGTAGAGAGAAAAATGTCTGATTTTATCCACTGACAAAAAATAAATAACTGAACATATTCTAAAGAAAATTGAAAGCACAACTTACGATAAGTGTATTTTAATAATGATCATCAAACCTATTTCTATCTAACTAGGACATTGAAAATATCAGTAAGATTTACATGCCTTTTTACGGTTATACTTTTGAAGAATAAAGGAGAATATTGGTAGCTCAGGGTTGAAATGAAGGGTCCTTGGGGGCTCTCTGAGCCTGATTGTTTTCTTGCAGACATTTTATTACCCAAACTAGGTAATGTCATCAGTGCTAGAGTGCTAGAATGCATCATCAGTGCTAGCTCTGATTATGTTACTGACTTTGGGTAATGAAACATCTGCAACAAAACAATCAAGCTCATAGAGCACCAAGGACCCCTTCTTTTTGAAGAAAGAATAAGATGTGTTATATTATTTAGAGAAGAAGTATGAGATCAACTTTATTTCCTTGTAGTAAAATGTAAATGTATGGGTCTCAAATGGAGATTTCAAGCAGGAAAACAAAGAATGAGTCAGTCAAGCTTTTTTTTTTTCATCACATGAAAATGGAAGGGAACTGGGTAAAAAAAGGTAAGGCAAGAAAAATATTTCCCAAAGTTGGTATACTACCACCAGAGATTACCCTAAGAGACCTGAATGAACACGTGCAAAAATCCTGCCAACTCAATGCTGTCCTGTCTCATCAATTCTGCCATCTTTTTTTAAAACCTGACACACAATAATAAGTGTGCTTAAAACTGATCCCCAAACAGGATAAGAACAGGGAACTGGGGATAACGCCTTTTCTTACTTATCAACTGTCGGTAGTCCAACTCTCCAGTCCTTTCATTCATCTGCAAGGCTTCACAAAGTCCAAATCTTATTCTAAAACCTCACAGCAAGAGTGGGAGCATATGACATGGATTATCCAAGAGGGCAAAAAACAGCAGAAATGTCCAGATCAATATTTCATAAGCAGCAGAATCAAAGTCCTTGTATCCGGGTATCTAAGTAGGAGGAAAGAAATTAGACTTGTGCAGAGATTGTTTGACATGCTGCATGGGTGAGATATAATTTGAGCGCTAAAAATAGCTTGTCATTCCCAGGTCATCGAGGGTGACTTAGTCCTGACTTTCCCAGTCTAAAGCATGATTCATGGGGGGAAAAAATCAAGAAATATCTCATATTGTAGATCACAAAAACCCATCCTTATTGCTATTTTGTTAAACTGAGAAAATAATTGGGAAGTAATCATTTAGTGCAGCCTGAGAGCCCCTCTTGTTCCTAGTAAAGTAATGCACAATGCACAAAAAAACCCCATCACATCCAAAGTGAAAAAAGCTCCTTTTCTTCTCCTCCATCACACATGCACATACTTTAGCCTGAATATATAACTCCTACTCCAGATCCTTAGGGAGAGGTAAAACTAGGGGTGAAATGCTACTAGTTTGAGCAGGTTCACCCGAACCGTTAATAAAAAAAATTGCTACCAGTTTGCTGAACTGGTAGTAAAAAATCCTTTTAAAAAGTTTTTTTAAAAGATTCTGATGATCGCGCGATCGTCGGAACCTTTTAAAAACTTTTTTAAAGCATTGTTTTACTACCAGTTTTAGTGAATAGGTAGCAAAAATGCTTTAAAAGTAAAAAAAAAAAAAAGTTCTGACAGTCAGCTGTGACAATCAATGTGCCGCATGATCATCAGAACCTTTTTTTTACCTTTTAAAGCATTTCTACTACCTATTCACCTAAACCGGTAGTAAACAAAAATGTTTTTAAAAGATTTTTAAAAAAAGGTTCTGATGATCATATGGCACAGCTGATTGTCACAGGTGATCATCAGAACTTTTAAAAAACGTTAAAGTTAAAAATGCTTAAAAATTAAATTGGCCACACCCACCCAGTCACATGATCCCCCGCTCTACCAAGCCATGCCCACAAAACCACATCCTCAGAACTGGTGGCAAATTTCACCACTGGGTAAAACTAGTTGAGAATTTGCAAGAGGTGGGAAAAGAGGGAGGGAATCAGAGTCCTTTCTGAAAGCCAACATTGAGATTCTCACTTTGGTAACAGCTATCCATTTTTCCTAAACATCATCCAATCTTGAATCTGAATTTGTCCAGGCCTATTGTACACAGTGCTCTATTTTTTATTTTGGTCTTTTGACTTTAGGCAAACATTTGCTCTAATCGCTTCATCAGATCTCCCCAAATTTGCTTGTTTATTTATTAAACTTATATTCTATCCATCTCACTTAGAGGTGACTCTAGGCAGTTTACACTCATAAAAACAAGATAAAACTTTAAAACAATAAATATTAAAACCACTGCAGCGACACTATTTACAACACAATATAATTCCAAAATGACAAAACGGAGTTGATGTTTTTCAAAAAAAAAATTGAACGGAGCAGTCCAAAATTCTGCTGTTTTATGCAGATTGGGTTTCATCCCAAATCCAGCAAACCTGGAGTTTTATTCATAGCATCACAACTACAATTATATTGGTAGCAATTAATAGGCTTTGCTTCTGGTAATAAGGAAGCATTTAGACTAATGGCTCCCTTCCCCCAACATCGTTACACACACCTTTCCTTGCCATTGAAAGTTTGGAGGACTGTAGGTTTGTCTGATGAGCAGTCAGAGAGATGGATTTATATTCATGTCACATAGCTGCAGCACATGTTAAACTCAGAGAATATTACATTTACACAAGAATGTTTGCATTGTGAATAATAATGCAGGAACTTAAGAGGATATACAGGATTATAGTATAACTACATTATCTTTTTTTTTTTAATCCATGGATCACCTTCACTACTAGTCTCTGGGCCTCTAGTTAAAACCTATTTTGTTAGGGGGGGTTTCATGAATAAAAGTTGCATGTACTAAAAGCTCAGTGTTAAAAGAGAACACTTTTAATGACAGCCTACCTCTGTGTTCCTTAACTTTTTCATTACTGCAAATAAGAATCTTGAACAGGAAAGTCATATTTAATATAAGTATTTAATATTGTATAAAACATTCAAATGAGCATATAGCAAAACACTAAAGCAGCTTTGTCCTTCGGAAAGCCAGCATAGCTGCTTCAAGGGCTTTCTCAGATTGCGTGAATCTGCCTGTGAAGATAACACTTCTGAGTGGCGTCTCAGGGAAATGAAGTCACAATCCAAGCAGAGACACATTATGGAGATGACCTTTGAAAGCCATTGAAGCGGCTGGTTCGGCAATCCTCTTGCTAAAAAAATTAGTGTTCTGCAATTTCCACCGGAACTGATAGAATCATTATTATCCTTGTAGCAACTGGGTAGCTAAATCATTTTATTGGGTTTTTACACTAGGATCTGTGACTCTAAACTTTGTTGAATGGCATATCCAGCCAGCCCTAACCAACAGCACCAAAAGTGAGAAATGATGAGAACTGCAATCCAACAACATAATAAAATCAAACCTGGAAGATAAGAGCTGCTAGTGCAAAATTCTAACTGACCACTATAGAACAAAGCAAAGTATTAAGAGAATGGCATCTAGTTGGATTGCCCTCTATTGGCTCTTTGGGTTTTGGCAACCTATACATGGTGCTCCACTGAAGTAGCCTGTTCTTACCCCAAGGTACACCATAGGAATTTCCTTGTAAGTTGTTCTCTTCTAAAAGTGTTGCACCTAATTTCGGTTTACAAATTAGTTTAGCCACCTCCTTAAAGAAATCTGTCTTCTCCCGCAAGAACTATTATCATAAAGATTTTGTATCTTACAATCTTTTATGGTAGATTGTGTACATACATTTTACAACATGAAACTGCATGTGACCTGAAAATATGTAAAGTCAACATAAACAAACGTGATCTCTCAAGTTATATAGTTGCATCAAAGCCGAGCTAATAGCTTTTTAAATGCCACCTTTGTTGTAATCCAGAGAGAGGAATGAAACATATTTAACTCTAAATGCTCACTCTGAAGCTAATGAGTTTTAGGGCTTTTCTGCCCTGGAGCTTTCAGGTGAAATGAAGCAAATTTTTAAAAATTGGCTTCTTCTTGTCTGTCTTTTTCTACATTTTGGGCATAATAATGTCCAGGTATTCAGTCCAGGTGGCAGTTAACATTGCTCCAAACTTATGAATTCCCTTACTTCTATTCCCCTCCCAGTCATGTCAGGATAGTAAGTTCTACCACTCTATGTTCCACACTGTATAAACAAAGTATTCTTATTATGTGCAACTAACAGTTCTGTTCCATTTAGGTATTTATATTGTAGGGGATCAGGTAACATTACATATTATGAGTAGACATAATTATTATTCCTGTAATCAGAATTCTTTAGCTCATCTGAGAAAGAAATTTGGCCATGCGTTTCATTCAAAATTACTCAACCTAATGTTCTTGAAAAGATGAAACTATCCCTAGTCTCATCTCACCAATCACTATTTGGCAACTGCTCCTTTTAATTGTGGTAAATGACAATCATTGCGTATTTCAATATGTCATCATTAGATTTCTCCTTACAAATGTTATAAATCTAAGAAAACCATTATTTTATGGAGAATTAAAGAGCTGGCAGTGGAATGAATTCAATTTATAAAATATAGAATCTGACAGGAAGCATTTATTAACTGAAAGTCAAAGCTAAAATGTGGAGGTGGTTCTAAGATTGCAGTCCTAACTCTGCACAGAGATCTTTTGGAAATCTGATGGGACTTCCTTCCAAATTCACTTATGTAGGTTTAAGACCACATTTGGTACGAGGGTGAGTCAAAAGGTAATGCCATTTTCTTTATTTCAGGTGAAGTTTTTGATAAAAATACCTGAAAATTTTCCCAGTTATAAATGATTATATCATTTACATTCTGAAATATTTTGTTTCTTACTTTTCAGGTTTGTAGACTCGCAAGG
>JANHGD010010120.1:233653-244245 GCA_027560375.1 Imantodes cenchoa
ACCAGCTGGAAGAGCCGTCCAATCAGCGTCCACAACTCTGTGACAGATTTTCGGCGCAGCCAACGGCTCCTCAGGGCCGGTTTCACATGGCCCACTTCCCGCGACAGGCAGCACGTGCTGCCTATCAGCGCTCCAGAGGGAGGGCCGTACCGCTCAAAGGGCGCCTGCCCCTCCTTGAGAGGAATACTTACAATAACCTGTGAAAAGGCAATTTGTCTTTTCTGATGGTCTTAGGCGACCCCTGTGAAATGGTCGTTCGACTCCCAAAGGGATCCCGACCCCCAGATTGAGAACCACTGGTATAGACTGTTGTAAAAAAGCTAATATATTCTGGACTGTATGCAAAATGGCATTTCATCTACAGAAATGAAAACAAGAAAGCTGATTCCGCTTAAATTATCTACAGTGGAACCAAAAATTTAGGAGCTTTTACTAGGGCTACCAGATTTGCACTGCAAAATTATGGATAATGACACAATGGCAACAAAAAGTTAAAAGTGTTATATATTTCTTTCTTGCCATTTTACGATGATTCAGATTTTTTCAGACTTGGTAGCCGTAGTTTCACTGGGTGTCATGGTCAGACCTCTCTAGGAGATGTTTTAACCGGGACTCTTGGATTGTGTAAAGGGATAGTTGTAGCCTTTTCTAATTCTATGATACTATATCTCACATCAGTGATACACCCCGTGCTGAATTCACTATGTAAACAGCCCCTCCCATTTTAAGAAAGATTATGATAATCCTACAGAAATACAGCCTGTCTGCAGTGGAGAAGGCTTCATACAGAGAGCTGTACATCTGAAGGCACTTCCATGAGGTTCTTTGAAGACATCTTCATGAGTCCCAAACATGATTTTGAAAGATCAGAGGTAAACAGTAAAGATTTATGAGTTACCAAACTATTCAGGATTGTGAAATCCCAATGTACATCATCTGAAAAAAACACAACATTTTCATTGCTTTTATGTCTTGTTTAAAAGAAGTGGAAGGTCTTAAAATATGGGACTATTTAGCTTAGGGAAAAAACATAACTGGGAATAAAAGCAAAATTATGAAACTTTGGGACAGTAGATAAACCATGTCCCTTAATTTTTTTATACCTGCTATTCGAATTCAAAAGCTTCTTTGGAAAGATTTCATACACACACACACACACACACACACACACACACACGCATACAGGATGCAGTATTGTAGGCTACTTTTGGTGATTGCCAGCTGCCTGTAGCTTGGCAGTTCATGTCTCACCAGCTGTAGGTTGACTGAGCCTTCCGACGTCCGACGTCGGTAAAATAAGGACCCAGATTGTTGGAGGCAATATGCTGACACTGTAAACCGCTTTGAAAGGGCTGTAAAGCACTGTGAAGCGGTATATAAGTGCTATTGCTGTTGCTAACTGGCGTTGGCTCATTGGATAATAAGGATGGTTGGAAATGGGGTTCAACTATTTTATAGAGACGATCACCATTACCAGCATTACCAAGAGTGCCTAAATTAAATTTAATGCATATATCAATTGGAGGGAAGAAAAGCAACATGCAAATGCAAATAAAAATAACCAAAACAATTACCATTGTTGCAAAGGTAATATTGAACTTTACAGGACTACGTAGTTGATCTTATAGAGTTCTTCTGGCACATGGTTTCCAGTCTCGCCTACACATTGTTCACTTTCTGTTCTAAAATAACTGGCTATTTTGGTTGCTCTGTTCCAAGCAATGTAAAAGTGACAGGAAGATGAATTGATTATAATTACCAGGCTGCCACAATGACAGCTAGAAGTAGACTAGATATTACTTTTTCTCTTTTCAGTTTTTCAAAAAGAAAGTCTAAATGAGGGACAGGGCAGTTTCATTCCAAACCCTTGCACAAATAGAAGGCAAAAGTTTGAATGGGATTAATAACCCACAGAGTTCTATAAATTTAGTTACCTTTAGGCAACAAAACTGAAAAAAAGAATTTCTTGAATCTAGACATGAACCTTGTTTAAACAAAAGGCATGCTAACCTACCTTATAAAATTAATATACCTTACAGTGATGTAACTTTTGAAACAACCACCCAAAATTAAGCAAAATTAAGATTGTAACTTTACATGCTACTACAAGTGCCCTTAGAATAAAGAGACCATGATACATTAGTAAGCCAACAAAGATATTGCAGATAAGTAAATATATGAATAAATATGTTTACATCTGCCTTATCTTTTTTACTTTTTAAAACACATTGAAGACTATTAGAAAATCGGTAAACAATGACTGATTAGGTGCCATCAAATTACTGCAGATTCATAGATAGACCTTCTGCAGGATGAAGTAGAGATAATATGGAAACCATAAAAGAAATTGAATTCTCAGCACAGATTATAGCAATGGTTGAGTTCTGCCAATGACTACCTGTTCCTATCAAATACTCATTCAGGAAATATTTTTCTGAAATCTATATACAAAGGGAATAGTTATTATCAGGAGTAGGTTCCTTTTATCTTTTCCTACCAGTGTGCATCGCGATGTTTTATGTGATTTCACTTCCACGCATGCTCAGAGGGATGATTTTACTTCTGCGCATGCTCAGACAGCCGAAAAATCACCAAAAAATTACAAAAAAAATACAGCGGTGCGCACAGACTGGCACAGACAGCACCGGAGCCGTCATGCCAAAATTGCATCATCGGCGGGCCACTACCAGAGCGCCCACACCGGAATAGGTTCTATTGTTTACTTTAAAACTGTGAAGAATTTGGATGCAAATGGGAATAATTCGTGCTGAGTTTTAATTTCTTTTATAATTCAGATTGCCATAATTTCAATATCAGCTCCTCTATGATTTTAAATTGAGGATGTGTGCGCTACTTCTCACTTTGCTGTAGAAATTTTTGATAGAATGCACTCTGGGTTGAAACAGACCTCTGACTATGAAGAATGGATTTGTCCTGAAAAATAATTGCTACATTTATTGAGGCAATATGTGCATTGCAATTAAAATAAATACATAAAAAGTCTCTCTGGTGTAATAAAAAATCTGTTTTAAATGTATTGAATTCTGTACCTCCTCTCTAGGGCTGTCAATGGCCTTGTGGGTTACATCACAAATTACTTACTGAGGGTCTCCCTCAAATCAACTTCTGGAAGGAAACTGCACAGATCAAGGAGGATTTAACTTCTCTCTATGATGATGATGATGTTCGCTCTAATCTGGTGCATAAATCTCATACTGTATCTTGTTAATTCTAGTTCTGTTCTGACTGGAAAAAGTCCATTTTAGGCTGAGCAGGTTTGTTTCATCCTACAGTATTATTTCCCAAAATGAGGGAAAGGAGAGTGAGCAACCTTGTTCTCCTTTGAGGTGCTTCCAAAAATATGGGTGGGAACTAAGGAAAACTAATCTAATTCAAGTCAAGTGAACACATATAAATTGTACTTTTCATGCCTTTATAATGTTTGCCTTCTAGTTACACTGTTTGTTGCAATTTGGTAGTAACTTTGGAGTACCATTGTGCTCCCAATCTTGAGAATTTTCAGGACCACAGATGATATATGCCTGCTATAAGACGTGCTTCAAAATGCTAACTCAGCTTGAGGGTTGGTATGTCTATTGCATATCCAGGTGAGAAGAAGGTCCTGACTTTTCCTTACATCAAAGAGAACCTGCCATTCCTACAACTTCTTACTTCTGGAATGGAGAACTGGCTAATGATCCAGGGTCCCCACAGTTTTATATGCTCATGTTAGAATTTGCAAAATATATGTAAAATAAAACTTTCTTTCATCCTCTTTTTAAAAATAAAACCAAAAATATCACAATGTTGGTTGTAAGTGATTAACCCCTGTACCTCTCTTTGCAATTATAATTAATAGGTCAGGGCAGGGGTGGGTTCTAAATTTTTGCACTACCACTCTGTGGGCGTGGCTTATTTCGTGGGTGTGGCTTGATGCTTATGTGATGGTGGGTGTGCCTTCGTGGTCATGTGACGTGGTTTGGCAGTCATGTGACTGGGTGGGAGTGGCTTTGCAGTCATGTGACTGGGTGGGAGTGGCCAACTTGATGTCACTCATGTCAAGGTTTTCTTAAGCTGATTTCATTCCCAGCTAGTTTTTTTATATGGGAGGCTGCAGGCATCTGAAGGATGCAGGCCGGAAATACTCAAAGACAAGGTAATTTACTTGACGAGGCTGTTTTGATAAAAAAGAGTTAAGTATCAGCAGAGCTAAGGAAAGTACAGCAGTAGGGATGAAAGGTTAGGAGAAACATCAGCTTTGCATGCCTTGTATTACACATAAATTCTCTGGTACATTAAGCTCTGAATTAGAATTATCCTAAGAGAAGACAAAACTAAATTATTCCCTTTGTTTCATCTGTATGACCCAGCTGTCATTTTTCAAAAGCAGATTTGTTGTTTTGTTTTAATGTTACTGCTTTGATCTGAGAAGTTGTTTACCCATGCAAAACAATTCCGTATAAATATGTATTGATCATTGTCCCACGTCCCTCTTCTGTTGTTTTCGGTGGCTGCGTCGTTTTGCAAATTGCAATAAACCATACATGTCTGGTTTGCTTGTCACTTTCAGCTCGATTATATCCGACTGGGTATTTTGTGATTTAGCATAATATGGAGGCTCAACACCCTTCTTTTAAGATCTGGAAGCCAAGTTTCTTTACCTAGCTAACAAGTTATGTGAATGCAGTACAGATAATCCTTGACTCACAACCAGTTCATTTAGTGGCCGTTCAAAGTTACGATGACTCTGAAAAAAGTGAATTATGACTGTTCTTCACACTTACGGCCATTGCAACATCTCTATGGTCACGTGATCGAAATTCAGCTGCTTGGCAACTGGTTCATATTTATGATGGTTACAGTGTCCTGGGATCACATCATCAGCTTTTGAGATCTTTTGACCAGAAAACTCAACAGGGAAACCAAGATTCACTAACAACCATGTTACTAACTTAACAAATGCAATGATTCACCTAACAACTGGGGCAAGAAAAGTCGTAAAATGGAGCAAACGTACTTAACATAAACATAAATTTTACAACATAGGTTTTGGGCTGAATTGTGGTTGTAACTCAAGGACTATCTGTAGTTATGACTTGTGAGTACTTGTTATGCATTGAGTATGCTGTGTAAGCCCAACCAATTGCAGATGATTATATAGACATAAAGCATGGCTATAGAGTCATAGAATCAAAGGTTGGAAAGTAGCTTAGAGATCTTCTAGTCTAGTGATGGCAAACTTAAGACATGTGTGCCCCAGGTGGCACACGGAGCCATATCGGAGGGCATGCGAGGCATTGCCCTAAGTCAGCTCCAGCATGCGTGTACGTGCTGGCCAGCTGATTTTAAGCTTTGGGGAAGTCTGTTTTGCCCACCGGAGGTTTCAGGGAAGCTTCCTGAAGCCTCAGAGTGCGAAAAACAGCACAACTGGCAAACTGGAAGTCCATTTTTCCAAACTACTGGTTGGGCTGTTTTTCGCACTCTGGGGCTTCAGGAAGCTTCAAAGCCTCTGGAGTGTGAAAAACAGCACAACGGGCAAACCGGAAGTCCGTTTTTCTGAACTTCCTGTTTGCCCATTTGGCTGCTTTTTCACCGCCCCAGGCTTCAGTGAGGCCTGTGCGCATGCACGGGGACAGGGGGGAGGTTGTGTCCATGCGCAGGGGCAGCATGGGGGTGCACATGCATGGGGTAAGGGTATGGGTGTGGGCATGTTCGTGCGCACTAGCGAGCACACACATACCCTTTTGGCACGTGAACCAAAAAGGTTTTGCCATCACTGTTCTAGTCCAATGCCTTGTCCCATTCCAGATCAGTGGCTGCCTATCTTTGCTTGCAAATCTCCAGGGTTTGAACACTTATGATGCCAGGAGACAGGGACTTTCACTGTTTAATAGCTGCCAGAAAATTTCTCCTTATTGTGAGTTTGGATCTCCTTCTTCTACCTAACAGTTCTTGCCTTAGCCTGGGAACTATGGAGAATATACATACAAAGCCTGTTCATAGTAACAATCCTTCAAGGATTGGAAGACTGTTATAATGTCTCCCTTTAGCCTTTACTTCTTTAAGGTAAACGCACCCAGTTCCTTAAACTATTCTCATAAAATTTAGCCTCCAAGACCCTCACTGTCTGATTTGCTCTTCTCTGCATTCTGCATTCTCCTTATATTGTTGCAACCAAAGTGAGGCACAATAATCAGATGTCATCTGGTTTGTGTAGCCTAGAGCAGAACGATCACATCCTGTGATCTATATACGGTATCTCTGTTGATGCTGCATGCTTAATCTGTGGCTTGTCAGGATGCCCAAATCTTTCTCCCAAATGCTGCTGTTAATTCTGTTAATTGTGTGTCTGATTTTTCTTATGAACTGGTGAATCTTACATTTCTTGCTACTGAACTGCATTTTGATGGATAGCACCCAATGTTTCAGTCTATCAATACCTTTTTGAACTCTTAGTTGGTCTTCTAAGGCATTAGCAATCTCCTGCTCCTTGGTGTCATTTACTAAAGGGTGAAACTCCTTCTATCCCCTCATCTAAGTCAATTGTAAAATATCAAAGGGTATTAGGTTTTGATCATATTTGCTTCCACAAAGAAGAAAGGGTCAATCTATTCTACAAAGCACCTGAAGGCAGGTTAATAAACAATGGATAGAAACTAACCAAGGAGAAAACCAACCTAGAAATTTGCTCACAGAACAATTTTTTTAAAAAAATAATTTTTATTGCAATTTTCCAAGTTAAAAACAAAACAACATACAAGACAAACATATAAATGACTACCCTTGAAGAGCGTCCGGAGACTGCAGCTACTGCAGAATGCGATGGCACATGCTGTGATGGGTGTCCCGAGATATACCCATGTGACACCCATCTTACGCAGACTGCACTGGCTACCTGTTGGTCTCCGAATGCAATTCAAGGTGTTGGTGATTACCTTTAAAGTCCTACATGGCTTCGGCCCAGTATATCTCCGGGACCTCATTCTACAGCATACCTCCCTAAGGCCGATTAGGGCGCACAGAGTTGGCCTACTGGCGTCCCATCAGCCAAACAAGATCCAAGATCCGTGTTATCCCCACCCTGCCAGCCTTCAGGAAAGAAGTGAAAACATGGTTATATTGACAGGCCTGGGACCAGAGAAGATAGAGGACTATTTGAATCCCTGGTCCCCTGAATGAATGAATATTATAAATGGGTTTTTTAAATTATTAATTTTAGAATAGTGCATGTTTTATGATTGGAAATGTGTTCTTTTATATTGTTTATTTTATTGTCAGTAATTAATTAGTCATGTACTGTTTTTTATTGTTGTGAGCCACCCCGAGTCCTTTGGGATTGGGCGGCATACAAATCAAATCAAATCAAATCAAATCAAATCAAATCAAATCAAATAAATAAATAAATAAATAAAACCAGACATTCTTCCTTTCTCTTTTTTTCTTTTCTCCATACATAATCCCAATTAGGGGACTTAACATGTCTTTCTGAACTAGGTCTCTCCCTCATCCACCAAACTAGGTTCCTTTTCTTTCGTTCTCTCAATTGTACGCTAGAGGACTCACATAACCCCGTGACACTGCAACCATAATAAATGAGTGAAATGCTAAGCATCTGAATTTTGATCACATGATCATGGAGAGGCTGCAACAGTTGTAAGTGTAAAAACGATCATGTCCCATTTTTCAGTCCCATTGTAACTTTGAATGGTCACTAATGAACTGTTGTAAGTCTAGAACTACCTGTAGATAATATATCATAGTTATTTTTAATCACCCAAGTTACTTTCTGTATTGTCTTGTTCTTGGTATGGGACACCAGTGCAGATGGCTTGATCTTTCTCATCTTCAATGGTCCTTAAACTTGGGGTGCTTGCATTACCACCTGGTGTCAAGAGATAGCACTTAAAATTGGGGTGCTCTCATCTTTGCAGGAGTCAGTGAAGGGTTCCAAAAGCAAGATAAGACAAACATTTTTGTGAGATGTTACTCTTAAAAACAGATGTGACTAAACTTTGGATGTTATGTAAGCTAGTTGGAAACTCCCATGAGATAGAACTTCCATGCAGATCTCATTGCTGGATGGAGTTGCATATTGGCCAAGTGTAATGGGGTCTGTCAGCTGTAATCTCTTTAGCAGGCAGAGGTCCCTAAGATCTTTTGTCCTTTTGCTCTTTCGTATTCTTGAACATTCTTTGATTGTTGTGTTATGTTACCCTCTCATACAGCCTTGGGATAAATCCTTAAGTACTTATGTTGCTGTAATCATTGCTTCTGAATCATTGCTTCAGAAATACATATAAGCCCACTGGGCTGAGGCACAGAGCAATTGAATATACATAGAATTGTATATTCTATTGACACAACGCAATTGAATATATATAGAAAAGGCAGACCATAGTTTTCAGGTATTTCACAGCTTGCTCTTTTTCCCAAAACCAACTTAGGGCCACATCACCATGGTATGCTAATATTTAGCCTCTCCAGTCCTCTTCTTCAGGTAAGAGAATAAACAGTACAAATGGAGAAGGGAGAGAAAACATGGCTGATAGTTAAACCATGAGGGAGAGTCCTGGTATATAACAGAACATGGCTTGAGCTTCAGCCACAATTTTCCTTCTCCTTTCTCCCAACCCCCCCCCCCCCCTCTTGTTCTGTTTATTAACTTGCCTGAGAAAGAGAAATCAAAATGTTTCTGTGGTATTATGTGACCCTGAGCTGGCCTAATAATATCTAATATAGATTTGGGAGTATTTCTTAGAGCCAAGCATAGCCTTGCTTCTTTTATTCTGAAGCAAATCACAAAATATATTTATCATTTGGGGGTGATTTTTGTGTGTGTTTATTTGCTGGCTTGATATACTGTGGGTGAAAGCTATAAAGAATCACGTTTGCCTCAGGAATAAGGAGCAGCCTAATCACTTTCCTTGTTAGCTAGCATTCTTTTGGATTTTATTGCCAGCATGTGCCATTTCTTTACCTGATTAACTCTAAACCAGGTAAAGCTAGGTCTGCTGCATTTAAGTGACCTGGACTTGGATATCCCACATTTTCACTGATAGCACCACTGCCTAGATCTTCAATTTATGACATCTCTCTGCAATGCAA
Source organism: Imantodes cenchoa (assembly GCA_027560375.1). Lineage (NCBI taxonomy): Eukaryota > Metazoa > Chordata > Lepidosauria > Squamata > Dipsadidae > Imantodes > Imantodes cenchoa. Next base: position 242,759 of record JANHGD010010120.1, read on the forward strand.
CACACCACACATAGCAATTCAGCTAGGAACACCACAATAATTCAAATTAAACTTTTTCTGCCTTTTCCGGACTTGTGAACAGATTTGTTCATATGAGTGAAAGTTCACAACTCAACAGTTCATCAATAGAATAATGTCTGCACAAAGACGTACTTAGACACAAGTCTCCTTGGCTATAATAACCTTATGTCAGCTATCTTTTGATATAAATGCAATCTTGATTATTTAGGAAGTTATGTTTCCAAGTGTAAATGAGCTTTTTTTCTTCTTCTTTAATCACGCTATTCTCCACAGTCCTTCCCTTAACACTGTGAAAATTCCTTTCAAAACTCACAAAGAGGGAGATTTTGATAAGCTATCACCTTGTTCAATGTCTCCCAGAGGAGCTCTACGGGGAATATATACCAGACAAAGTCTTGCATTCATGCATATGAATTTGATAATGCATTAGATTCACTTGCACACTCTTCCAAGATATAAAAATTCAGACGGCAACATAGATATAGCTATGGCAGGGCTCCAGAGCTTTAGCAACCTTTCTTTTCTAATTGGAGCGCTTGATTTCTTCTGGGGCAGATTTTTCCTCATCAGTTCTTTTATTATGCTTTCATTCTTTCATCTCCCGGAAAACCCTTTCCCAACTATGGTTGTTCAGTGAAAAAGCAAAGTGAAAAAGTGACTACTTTCCATTATAAGTTTCTTTACTTATATGAGAGAATGAATAATATTTATAAACACAGAATTTTCTCCCTTAGTAGTGTTTCAATAGATGAGTCCAAAACATCAACCCCAATTAGGGGTGGTATGAAAGTTAACTGACTGTAGGTAATGGAATGTGGGGGTGACCTTGGCAAAAAGGGGTAAAGAGAGGCTGCCTAGGAAACAATCAGACAAGAGAGACAGGAGCCCCCAATGGATTAACAGTCAAAGGCAGAAATTTAGGAAAGGCCAGACCTAATTGTTCAGACAGTTAAAAGTAACAGTGGGAAATTTGTACCTTCAGATTTACAAGGTTCTATTGATATAGCCCTACAACGTTTAGCTCATCTTGTTGTGTTTCCTGCCTGGTTTAGCTGTGGGAGGGGTGACACTGGTCAGATATGTCATCTGAAAAGTTGATTGGCTTTCAAAGGTTGATTGCTATTTGATCTAAGTCAAATGTTACCAGCTCTCCCTTAAACAGCTGCTTTTATTCTTTATTTTAATTTTATCTCACCTTTTGATTCAAGTTGCTCCCTAAAGGTAGCTTACATTAAAGAATAGAGTCCCTTAGAAAAACGTTTACTGTGGGAGGAGGTTTGTATTGATAGTTTATAAAACATGTCATTTATTAATCTAGAGGGAGGAAGGGGGAATCTGATAGCAAAGGCTAGAATTATAGTCCTTAATCTTTAACCATGCTGCAGTCAGGGTAACTTACTCTCTTTGTTCTGCACAGTTTCTCTCTCTCTCTCTCTCTCTCTCTCTCTCTCTCTCTCTCTCTCTCT
>JANHGD010010120.1:247720-260565 GCA_027560375.1 Imantodes cenchoa
GTGGCAGAAAGTGGACTCTGGGTGTGTTTTTCCAAATGCAGTAAGTGAGGTTGAATGTGTATAGTTTTAGAAGAGGGGTGTGGGTGTGAGTGTACATATACATACAGTATATATAGTAGATAATGTATATTTTTGTGTGCCTGTGTAATATGTATGTATACACATGGCATATATACATAGGATTAAATAGTATATTTTGGATGTTCAGTAGTAGTAAATAGATAGAAAAATTGTATCTCATTGAGGCCTTTGAGGTGAGGAGAGGCCAAGCACCTTAACCCTAACCCTAACCCTTGACATACGTGATATCAAGTTGGCCATGCCCACCCAGTCACATGACCACCCAGTTACATGATCAGGAAGCCACCCCACCCAGTCACATGACCACAAAGCCTCTCCCACCCAGTCACATGACTGTCAAACCACTTCCACCTGGTCGTATGGCTGGCAAGCCACTCCCACCAGGTCACATGACCATCAAGCCAAACCCACAAAATAAGCCACACCAACAGAGTGGTAGTAAAAAATTTAGGAACCCGCCCTTGGTGTTAAACATCAGTTGAGGCTAGTCCTGCGTGTAGGAATGGATAGCAATAAGCCAGTTTCATTGGACCTTCATATACGGAATGGATCTTTGACACATGACACTACCAAGGTCATGTGTCAAAGATCACAACAGTTGCCTAGTGGAATTAAGGTGGAGATAGTCTTTCCCCTTCTCCTGAACTCAGGATTCTCTTCCATAGTTATTATTTCTTGTTTTCTCCCTCCTGTCTTGTTGCCTACCTTCCCCAGGTCTGTTTAGTATTCCAGCACACGATGCATTCATGGTCAAACCTATATCAGAAAAGACTATCAGAGGCATATTATGATCCGGTAGCGAAAACAGGCAGGAACCAAAAATCACACGCAGGTCCAATGCTTTATTGATTTACGTTGGACAATATTATTAGATGGATCATTCTTTGCTATATCAGGCCACAATGCTGATACATTTCAGACTTGTTTTATTATTGTGTTACTGGTTTATTTGATTTATCAGGCTGCCTAACTGCAAGCCTTCCCACTTGATAATCCTCGTAATATTGTATTTTATAGCATTTTTATAACTGACTTTTATCATTACTGTACTGGAGAACATAATTTTTGAAATATGAAGTACTGAATCGATACTGCAAATAAGAAATTAATAAAGAAATAAAATACGTTAGTGTCAGACAGGAAACACTACCAGCTAATTACACTGTATTGTAAGGCTATAGTGACAGAATCTTGCGAGTCTGAAAATACAAAACTGTTTTAACAGCCTGATCAATTAGGACAAGTCCTTCCTAAGTTTCTTTCTCTGCTAAGTAACTGTGAGCTCCTCCCTCTTTTAGTTGATTATTCCCTAGGCAGCATCGTTTTCCTTCCTCTCTCAAGGCCATTTCCGCTTACTATTGCAGTTAGCATCATTACAAAAGCATCTATTTAACAAAGCAACTAGGCAACTTTTTCATTTAATTCTCTAATGTGAAGTTGGGAAAAGGAGGTCATCTGAGTCCAAATTAGCAAGAATATTTGCTCGATCATTCTTGCTTTGGCATGAATATCTTCTCTTTCCTCCTTAAGATTTCATATGAATGTTGTAAGAATTACAGTCCTCTTCCTTTGTACCATGTGTAGAGAGATGTTGTTCAATTGCTTCTTTTTCACAAGAAGTTGTAAGAGTGTCCTCCATTGTCCTTCTGCCATAGCAAGGACAAGTTTGTTTTCTCCCTTACTTATGTGAGAAAAGGGTATTTTGTAGCACTACTGTAAATGGAAATGTAATATTTCTGTTTGCAGTTCCAATTTCACAGCTGAATGGGATTTGCAGTGATAAAATTCTAATAAAATGAAGAAACACTTAATGCTGTGACTGGCAGGTAGGAAAAGGGTATGCGGCAGTTCCATTTTTCTGATTATGTTAACAAAACATGACATGTGCTTTTATAACATACAGACAAGAATTTGATTTACAATTTAAATCTGATGACTGAAACACTGATTAGATAACTTTTTCCTCACAAGCTCCGTTTACCACTTGAATTGCTTAATATAGAAATAGATATTTTTGTGTCTAGAAATTAGCATTCCAAATTTTAATTTACTTCTACATAGTACTTCACAGACTCTGGTGAAGCACATCTGTACTTTGATACTTGATTAAACAATTTAGAAACTATTGAATTTTTGATTCCATATTAAGATATGATTTTGCTTCTTGTTGTATTTTAAATACAGTTGAGAGAGGTTTCAGAGGCAAAGTTGGACATGATTTACACAAAGTTAAATACTTCCAACCCCTATAGTCTGGATCCTTAATGTAATGCCTTCGTGTCCTGAACATTCAAATCCTCCCAACTGAATACTCATCAGGTTTACCTAATGTTATTGTTTAGGGTTTATTTATTTTTTTAAAGGGAAAAATAGTGTGATACAAAGCAACGTACTAACTTCAAATCTCATCTCTATTTTCAAAAATGCTTTTGTGTCCAACCTTTTACCTCAGATACATTCTTAGAAAATAAAATTTACAGAAGGCCATGATCTCAGGCTTTATTTCAAAAAGTGTGCTAATCTAACAAAAAATACAGACGGAAGGTAAAATGATGGAAGAAATTATATTGGGGAAAATAATTTTTCTTTTGGAGGAGGTCTGCTAGTAAATAAACAAAGTCCAGCATTTTGTGTGAGGGATACATACGAAGCGAAAGGAAGATAGATGGTAGGCAGTATGAACTTCCAATTTGCTACCAAAAAGGAGTGAAGGGGGCCTGCCTTAAAGACCCAGAAAAGATATTTGAAACCTTAGAATAACAGAGTTGGAAGAGACCTTGGAGGTCTTCTATTCCAATCCCCTCCTCATGCAGGGAACCCTATACCATTTCAGACAAAGAGAGGGAAGGAAGGTAGCATCACTCCACTACAGTAGCACATCAGGTCAGGAAGCAGCATTTGGGCTCCAGAGATGGCCTCCAGCCTTCCCCTCTAGAGGTTCAACTATTCCACTAATTACCCTAAAAATTACTTTAAATTATTAGTCAGGGACAACTTTAGACTGAGCTCAAGAGTTATATTCAAGTATTTATGGGATCCTATAAAGCTCTGGAGCACCAACTATGGCATCGACCACAAAGAAACAGAAATTTATTTTTCTTTTTTTGTAATAACTGCAGAAAACACCTCCTTTGTGGATTAGATGGTGTCTCATTCTGAAGGTATGAGTTTCTGATAAAGTCCCACCAACTCTTTTTTTTAACTAGTGAAGTACAGGTAATCCTCAACTTAAAACCATTCACTTAGCAACTGAAGTTATAACAGCACTGAAAAAAAGTGACTTATGACCATTTTCTACACTTACAAGCATTGCAGCCTCTCCATGATCATGTGATCAACATTCAGATACTTGGCAACTGTCTCATATTTATGATGGTGGCAGTGTCCCCACATGACCACGTGTTGCAAACTTCTGACACAAGTCAGTGGGGAAGCCAGATTCACTTAACAACCTTATTAACTAACTTAACAACTGCAGTGATTCACTTAACAACTGTGGCAAGAAACGTCATAATATGGGGCAAAACTCACTTAACAACTGTGTCACTTAGCAACAGAAATGTTGGGCTCAATTGTGGTCATAAGTCGAGAGCTTCCTGTACACTTTTCTCAAAAAGCCAATTTCACTGCCTGAAATATGAATCTGCCTTGTCCTTTAATCTATTAGCACTCAAAAATCAGAGTCAGGATTGCCAGACATATCTAGTAATGAATGAAAACTGTGATTGGATTCCACCTCTCCTTCAGCGAGTATCAGGGGGAGTTGTGCTTTGCCCATTTGAAGAAACAGCCTGACTTTCTGTCAAAAATAAAAATTGATAGCATATTTCTAGTATTGCCAGAAATATTTGATCAGTAAAGCAAATTTCCCCATCTAAAATGGGGTTATAAAACATAGCTCTGGTTATTAACTGAAGTAAGGTATTAATGATAGCAGTTATGTGAACAGATAATGGAGCGACTTCCAGGTTTCTACAGTCAAAACCAAAAGAGAAAAAGGTTAGCCTTCAATCTCTCTTCCTTTTTTTTTCCACCACTCCAAAATGAAATCAGAGCTCATACATAATTTCAAACAGCTCCCTGAAAATGATTTAGACTGAACTCTTCTGACTCCCAAAGACCACTGAGTAATCCCAGGCACGGGCAAGAGGTTCTGTGATTTATTTTATTTTATTTTTGGCTGGGTGACCCTGCTTCAATTTCACAGGCAAAGGGTCAAGATGCATTTCTAATAACAATGTTTGCTGGTCTCACCTGGAGCACTGGAGGGAGAGCGAAGTATAATGATAAAGCTGCTGGATCTTTTGCTAAATTTGCTGAGCTAAAAGGCTCCTTTGTTAGCTGCCAGTTCTTATTTACGTTATATTTAAGGGTTGGAAGAGTTCTCTACTGTTTTGACATTGCAGGTGACGTTAGGGCATCTTCTACTGCACGGCATTTTAAACAGATATGGGGAACAGAGGATAAATTTTACAAATTAACTATGGTAACATGGAGAATGCCAATACTGTTCTGTTCTTGGGATCCAAGGAAAAGTGTGTGTGTGTGTGTGTGTGTGTGTGTGTGTGTGTGTACGAGCACGTATGTGTCTAAAGCTGAGTTGAACCATTTTTTAAAAGGTTATATTAGTCGTCTAATATGAATATGTATTGTTGTAGAAATGGACATGGCATCCTTTTGCAAACTTTAGTTCTTATTGCTATAATATTTCTAAACAATAAAACAACAGGACATTAGAGTAAAATGTTTACGATCTAAATTAGGGCTGCTGATCAAGAAATGTGCTAAACAAGAGATGACACTTAAGAAACAAATGTTTCTACCTATACTTTGGGTTCTTCAGGGATGATGATTAAAGAGCTATACCAAATAATTGAAGAAAGGGGGGTGAACTTTGAGTTGCAAGTAGAGGGGAAAGGAGCTGCATGCTTCCTGAAATTCCTTTTCCTTTGCACAAACTGAAATACCAACTTCAACTTTCTTAATCTGAAACATTTTTGGCCTTATCAATTCTATGTCACCAAGAAGCTTATCAGTTCCCTAGTATATAAACATGAAGCTTATGTGTCACTTTTTACTATATATATATATATGTAGTTTTTGTCCGCATCTTGTAAAACCAAGGAGAGCCTTTGAGGGTTTTTTCTTTCTCATTCCAAAAATAAAAGTAGATTTTTAAAAACAAAAATTTAAAGTATATTGTTTTGAGCTTATGCAAAGTTCATCCTGACAGTTGGCTCCGAAAGATCAAACCTCCGTATGACATCTCAAAAGGTCAAAACATGCATTAAATTGTGCATTAAAAATCAACAGTCTGCAATTTAGAGGGAGTTCGATAAATGTTTCTATAATTTGAAAGCTGGGACTCATTCCATACTTTTTTCCACTTTTGAACAGACCATTGTTCAAATCAGCACAATGCCAATGCCTCCTGCTGCTTGAGTTTTAGAGAAAAAGAAAAAGGGTAAAAGTATTGCATTTCTTTTTACGGTGCAAAATGCACTGTAACCCAGAACACTGAATAACAGCCCTTCTCCGCTGACAATTTGCCTGAATGTATTCATTTGACTGATTTTTATTGTTTCACTGGTAACACAGAGCATATTAGCCCTAGGCAAAAAAGGTTATGGTTAATTTGTTTCCATAAAGTATTTGTGACTCACATTAATATCATCAAGTCAATCACTTTACCGATTTTATAGCTCATTTAAATCGTTAACGGGTACATTTTGAATGAAAATCATGCCATGTTTTTAAAAGTAATTGTTCCATTCTCATTTAAATTCCAGACCAGTCTTGGTTGATTTTAGCTGAATTTACCTGTCAATTTTTTTAAATAACCAAATTTTAGGTATGATTCTTTACGAGTCATTCTGTTTTTATACACCTGTAGTTTCTATTTGGTATTACTTGTTATCCCTCTGCACCTCATATATTTATTTTTTGTAAAGAAAGACTCCATGTGCAAGGAATTCTTGACAGTTCGAAGGAAGAGGATAATGATACCAGCAATTTATGGGAAATGTTTAATGTTGTAATGGGCAAAGCATTGTATCCTTCACTGTGAATTGTGCAAATCTTTGAAACTTCAGATGAAAGCAAATCCTTCTTTAAATAGTAAGGTCCCTGCTATCCTATAGAAATAACCCAAGCCAAATACTTTGTACATTTGAATAAGGATGCTCCAGAACTGGTATGAAATATATTTGAATCTAGAAGCATATTTCATTCTTAGGACAAGAAGCAATGGATGGAAACCAATAGAGGAGAGAAGCAACTTAGAAATAAGGAGAAATTTCCTGACAGTTAGAACAGTTAATCAGTAGAATGACTTGCCTCCAGAAGTTGTGGAAGCTCCAACACTGGGAGTTTTTAAGAAAACTGAAATGATATAAGATTTATTTGAAATGGTATAGGGTTTCCTGCCTGAGCAGAAAGTTGGATTAGAAGACCTCCAAGTCCCTTGTAACTCTGTTATTCTCTTACTATCTTAACATATTCAATGATAGCTTTCTGGTTACTTCCACCTAAATATGTCCTTAGGGCAATTCTACCAGGGGTGAAATTCAAAAATTTTCCCTACCGGTTCTGTGGGCATGACTTGGTGGTGGTGGCAGTCCTGTGACTGAGTGGGCGTGTCCAACTTGATGTCACTCATGGCTATGGCCACTCAATCACATGACTCCTCCACCAAGCCATGCCCATAGAACCCAGTAGGAAAAAATGTGTGTATGAGCAGGAGAAGGGCTCATAATGAATGCTGTGGCAAAGAGAATCCAAACTTTTCTCCCGCCATTCACAGCAGAGCTGCTGCTCCCTTTATGGTCCACCCGGCCCTCTCCCTCCTGCGGGTCGAAGTACCTTAAAGGGACAGGCTGCAGCAGCTCTGCTGTGAGTGGAGGGAGAAAACTTTGGATTCTCTCTGCTGCAGCATTTAACTTGCCTACTTCTCACCTCCTTCTCATGTTTGCTCTGTGTGTATGAGCCCGAGAAAGAGGCGAGAAGCTTCTCACTAGTTCCCATGACTTTCCCTTGTTTTATCAGGCATTTGCATACAGGGAAGCCTTCAACTCCCTCCCCACATTATCTCCTTTGATATTAAGTTTTTTTTCTTTCCCCTCCTGATGATACTGCAATTACTTTGATTCTACAGTAATCAAAGCAATAGTGGAACAGCTTTTTTTTCCAATCCTACAATCCTACAATCCTACAGTTAGAACATGGAAACTTTATAGCAAGGAAGGTCTGATGGTTCAGCTGCATGGAAACAGTAGGAACATCCTTGCTACCAGGAGATGTAGGGGTTGAATGGAGCATGAGCTTCTAGGGGACAGGATAGTTCATTGACTCAACAGGCCACCGGTGGAACAAATGCAAGATTATGCAAAATCAGCCAGTGCCAACCAGCAGAGAACAGGATGAAACGGCTGCCTCGGGCAGCAACCAGCCATTGGGAGAGAGATGGAGCATGTCAGGCTATGCAGCCAATCAGAGCTGAGGCTGCTATTACAATGAAACAAAGCACTAGGGGGGGGATATGCTCTGAAGGGCTTAAGATGGCTCAGATCAAGGGGAAAAAGCAGTTTTGAACTGAAGCTAGAAAACACAAATGTGAGGTGCATTTAGGATTGGGGGGGCTGGAAATAGGATGAAGATCATACATTAAGTATATTAGTACATTCATTCCTGTGCTCATCAAGTGTGAGTGGCCCTTAGTGATGAAGAACCAAGCAGAAAGCACAAATTAGTAACTGTGTGTCTGTAATGTATGTATGTATGTATGTATGTATGTATTCATTCATTCATTCATTCATTCATTCATTCATTCATTCAGTTTATATATCAATCTGTCTCAGATATGTGACTCTAGACAGTTTACAATAAAATAGATAAAAACTGATAAAATATATAAAATAAAAATAAAAACACATGGCAGAAGTGGCCAAAATATGCAGATAAGAAGATATGGCCAAGATCTTCTTTAACTTTTATTTTCATTCCACAGAATCTCCTATTGATCCCTTTTTCTATTTCATCTTCCCAAAGTGATTGACCTTATGAACTGACATCTGACATTTGGACTGTCGTTACTTTCTTTGACTATGGATTTAGCATGGACAAAGTTCTTTGTTTTAGTGTAAAAGTTTCATTCCTTACCACTGGAATTTTTTTTAAAAGGTTTATGACAGTGGAATAAAGGCTCAGCAAGTATGAAGATTGGCTGTTCATAATTCCTCTCCAGTCAAGGAAAGGACTTGAGATCACCCACACGTGCTCCATACAATAGCTCCTCACAAGGAGACACAAAGACAGCATTCTCTGAAGAGTTTAGAACTTTTGGAGAAAAGAGATAACCATCTTGTTGAAACCAATGCCTTCAAAAAAGGGACACTGGGTTAGCATACTTCCTTTTTGCAATCACTTCTGGATATTCGTTGTTAATTGATTTTCAGCTATTAGGATTACCTCTGGATCCATAGGCTTTACAGCATCAAGTGTGTTTTCTTCAATCCTTAGCAAAATAAGTTTTAAATACAAGTTTAAGGACATTTTTTTAAGAAAACGGTATAAATAGCAAAAGGATATTAGAACTTCGATTTTGGAAAATTACCAATGAACTAAGATTCCAGAAAGACTTAAAATAAGTTTTGGAAAAAATCGTGGGGTTGGAACTGGTTCCCTCTCTCACTTACTCCTTAATAGAATGATCCCCATTTCAACTCAGCATGCTGTAGAAGGCCATTTTACAGGTCACTGGGGATCCACGGGCTTGCCTGCTCCCCTCTTGTGCCTTCTTCCTCTATTTGAAATAGCATGCAGAGCCCTGCAGCAAGTGTTTGGAGGTCTAGGAGCTTGCCCGCCCTCCATGTGCTCAGCGCCTTTCTGCCTTGCTGGCATGGCCCTTATCGGGCCGTTGGGAGGTCTACGGGCTTGCCTGCCCATCATCTGAGTTGCCGGCGCTGCCTTCCAATGTGGCCTCATCGGCCGCTCGGGGGATTCCCCCACGTGAGCTGCCTTCCATGTGAGCCACCAGCACTGCCTTCCAACTCGGCCTCATCGGCCACTTGGGAGATTCCCCACATTGGCTGCCCACACTTTCAAGCACCTCGGCCTTATCGGCTAATCGAGGATTCCCTCACGTGGGCTGCAAGTGCCCTTCACCTGGCTCGGCCTTATCGGCCGTTCGGAGCTCCCGATGTGGGGATTCCCTCATGTGGCCTGCCAGCACTCTCAACCAGCTCGGCTTTCAGCCGGTTGGGGATCATCTCACGTGGTCCGCTGGCACTCCCGGACTAATCGGCCTTATTGGCCGATGGGATCCTTGTCTCGTGCGTCGGCGGCCCGCTTCCTTTCTAATCCAAAATGCCCAATCAGATATGGAGTGCCGAAAGCAGGCAGCCGGTATCGGCCGGGTGGTGAGTGCACCCCACATTCCACCCACGTGGCCTGCTTTGGGCGCACAGGCGGCCTGCAGGCCTCAGCCCTTATCTATCACTGGAAGCGATTTTTCCCCTCCTGGGGGGAATGGGCGCTCTTAGGTCTCTCTCTAATCCCTACAGGGCTAAGCGATGGAGGTTCTAATTTTCTGCACTCTCTTCCATGACAGGCCTTGCTCTCTCAGTGGTTTTCCCGCCCAGCAGCCATTTTGAGCATGTCGGAAGCCTCCACTTCTACAGCTGCCAGCTCAGTTTCTATAAAGAAATGTCCAAAGGTCCCCAAGCAGTCTGACCAAGAGAAGAGCGCGGCAACCTCTAAGGCCACATCCAACTCTAGCGAGAGTAGGGCTAAGGACCATGCTTCCTCGGGGTCACTTATGACTCCTCGGGCCATAACCTCTCCCTCATCAACCCCTCATCCAGATGACCTGCTGTCTTTGGATAACCCCATTATTGGCCTTGTTAATACCAATGTGTGTGGGGTCCTTGGGTTTGTGGCTCCGCAGTTGAGTGCTCCTGTGGATCCTCTGGCGCCTCTGGCCACTGCCCTTCTGGCCCCTATTCTGGCCTTGTTTACCACAACCCATGGCCCCGGGTCCTGTACCTGCACCAACCACTTCAGCTTCGCTGGATCCCAATAATGTGCAGCTACTTATAGCTGCCACTGTCCAGCAGTGCCTAGCAGGTTTTCGGCAGATGGCATGACCCCAACAACAACCCGCATCCTCACTACAACCACAAGGTCCTGCCTTGGAATTCGAGGCTCCCCTTCAGGTTCAAGAAGGTGACGCATCTTCTAGCGATGAAGATGAGTCCGATGGGGAATGAGCATATGCCGGCCTGTCGGAGGATGAGGGTCTCCCACCCGACTAACCGGCGACAGTGGGCTTTTCCCCTCTGCCTTGTTTAAATCTCTGCTTTTTAAGGCTCGTAATGTGGTGGGTCTACCGAACCCAACCCCGCCTGCTCCCTCCGGGGAGGCAACCACTGCTGATCCCCTCTTCGCCGAACGAATGCAGGAAACTGAGGTCATCCCTTCTCCATGTTTGTTCCTGGACAACCTGGAGCGCCAATTCGCCGCACCTGCCTTGGGTCCTATGCCGTCCTCTTCTGACAGAAGATTCTTCAATATGGCGGCGGAGTTCATTGCTCTTCTAGCTCCACCAACGATCGACGCACCTGTGGCGGCACTCCATTCGCCGACATCCATTCCTGGCAAATCTGAGGAGCTTCTGAAGCCCAAGGAATGGCGTTCGGAGCAAGTTCTCCTCAAGTCCCACCACTCCTCGGCCTGGGCTGCTCGGGCTGCCTCTTCTGCCTCCTTTTTTGTTAGGTCTTCGTTAATTTGGTTTCGCTAACTGCAGGAGCAGGTCCCGATTTCTGATACCAGATTACATCAGGACCTCAATAAGGTCATCGCGGCCACGCTGATGTGATCCTTACGGCTGCCAGATTTTCAGCCAAGGCAATTTCGGCCTCCACGGTAGCTCGTAGGATTAATTAGCTATGTCCCTGGTCAGCTGACGCCCATCGGAAATGGCAACTAGTAACCAATCCTGTTAAAGGGAAGTTACTTTTTGGCGAGTCCTTAGACCCGATTCTTTTTGAGACAAAAGACCGTAAGAAGATCTTGCCCACCTTGTCCAAAAAGGGGTCTTTTCGCCATGCTCCGTATGGCCCTTTTGGTAGGTCGACCTGGGGGCCAATCTCCCCCGAACCCCAGGTCAATACGGGGGTCGCTCCTTCTATAATGACAAGTCCTATAAGGCAAAGGGTATAAGAAACCTTTCAGAGGAAATAATTGCAAGTTCCCCCACCGCCCAAAGTAATCCATCGTGTGTGGTGCCCATTGGGGGTAGGTTATCCTCCTTTGCCAAGGTTTGGGATGATTCTACACAGGATGCATGGGTATGCTCCACCATTCGATTTGGGCTTAGATTGGAGTTTCATTCCCAACCCCCCTCGGTTTTTGTTCCTTGTTCTATTTCGAAACTTCCGTTTAAACGGCGATTAATGGAGGAAGCAGTGGCTCACCTTGTTCAAATTAAAGCTGTTGAATCAGTTCCGAAAACTCAAGAGAAATCAGGTTTTTATTCGATTTTGTTTCTGGTTCCCAAATCCTTGGGTGGTTGGAGGCCAATATTGGATTTGAAGCGGCTTAACCACTTTGTGCAGTACCGTAAGTTTAAAATGCACTCACTGCACTCCATCCTTGGGACTATACACCGGGGCAATTTTCTAGCCTCCTTAGATGTATCGGAGGCCTATTTACATGTCCTCATTCACCAGTCAGATAGACATTTCCTTCGTTTCTATTATGACGGTCATCATTACCATAAAGCCTTGCCCTTTGGGTTATCATCGGCCCCTCGGGTGTTCATTAAGATTTTAGCAGCCTTAGAGGCCCACATTAGATCAAGTGCCATCCGATTGCAGTATTATCTCGATGATGTCCTAATACAAGCCTCTAACCAGCGTCTAGCTGTACAGCATGTCCAACAGATGGTTTCCATTTTCCAGGAACATGGGTTTCTGATCAATTTTTCCAAAGGTTCCCTGGTGCCACAGACCATGATACTGCCTCTGGGTACGATTATCGATACACGAGATTGTACGGTCTCCCTATCCCATGATTGGCAGGCCAGTATCCACCAGACCATTGCCCAAGTTTTACGGAGTCCCAGAGTTCCCTTATCTCTCCTGGCTTCCCTTTTAGGCAAGATGGTCTCCTCCTTTGGGGTGGTTCCGTGGTCCAGGCTGCATTCTAGGGAGCTTCGGGACTTCCTCCTTCCATTTATTAAATCAGGGATAGGTGCCTCTCCCATTAAGGTTTCCTTGTTCCCTTCTGTGCGAAGGTCATTTTCCTGGTGGGTTTCGCCTGCTTTAGACAAGGGTCCCCTGTTTATTCCACCCAACCGGATAACTATAACAACAGATGCTAGTCTCTCCAGTTGGGGAGCACACATGGAGGGACAGCTGACACGAAGTTTGTGGTCCAGAGAGGAGACCCAATGCCTAATCAATGTGCTAGACCTCAAGGCGATCTTCCTTGGAAAGTCAAAGGTGGTAGACCCAGGTGACAAAATTAGGCAGTAAAGGAGCTAGCATTAAGATAGTAATAAGAATATACCTGGAAAAAATATAATATATGTATAAATATGGATATAGAAAAAATATAAGCCTAAGAGTTGCACCATTAATTAAGTGAAATTAGGGAGATGAGTTACCTGTCTGTTAACCATAAAATGGATTATTTATTTATTTATTTATGGTATTTGTATACCGCCCAGCTCCCGGAGGACTTTGGGCGGTTCACAGCCATTTCAA